>AWOL01S0015690.1:47765-73127 GCA_000715115.1 Nicotiana otophora | reverse complement strand
ATGTAACTTGGTGGCACCAAGGTGTATGATGAGTCATAACACCTAAGTGGCTTTGTTTACACGTTGGGGGAATAACATAAGTTGTCTTTGGAGGAATAACACATAAGTTGCCTTTGATAATTTCCTTTGTCTTGGTTTCATTATTGGTAATGAACTTGGAGAAATTTTAGGAATACATGGCAGAAGGACGAAAGGAAATTGTTTGATGATGTAGAGTATGGAGTGAATATTAGTCGGATAAGAAATAACGTGCTATGATATCAAGAATATCTTAAGGATTTTTTCCTACTTCGATCTGGCGTTACGTATTTTTTCGCAAAAGACATATATTAGAGGGATTGTTAAGAGAACCGGCTCAGGTATGTTAAGGCTATCCCTCATTTTATTTTGATATGATCTAAGTAACGATATGTAAACGTAATGTTATTCCATAAACGGTTATACTCTTAGCAGTTAAGGATGTCTATGTTATTCATTCCTGTAAAGTGATATTCAAGCATGTCTAAGTATGTTCCTAAGTCTCTATTGAGGTATTTGATAAAGATGTTGATGTTTATAATATAGTGATATATGCATATTCATGCATTTACCACCGAGCTACGGCCCGTTGGGCAATAATGCATATTCATTTACCATCGTGCTACGGCCGGTTGGGCAGACATGCATATTCATTTACCACCGTGCTACGGCCGGTTGGGCAGACATGCATATTCATTTACCACCGTGCAACGGACAGTCGGGCAGTCATGCATTTACCACCGAGCTAAGGCCAGTTGGGCAGTTACACATTTACCACCGAGCTACGGCCGGTCGGGCAGTCATGTATTTACCACCGCACTACAGTCGGTCAGACAGTTACCACTGATCAGTTGGGCAGTCATGCATCATACGATATGGATAATAGTCTCAAAGAGAAGCCTTATATATATATAAGTATACTAAGTATGCATATACAGTGGCACTTCAGAGATTCAGGTTGATTCTTATATCTCTTTAATTAATGTTGACTTATGGATATGTTTCAGTTTTGCCTTACATACTCAGTACATTATTCGTACTGACGTTCTTTTGTTGGGGACGCTGCATTTATGCCTGCAGGTATAGATAATCAGTTGGACGAGCCCTCATAGTAGACAAGGTTAGCATTCAGCGAAGGATCGGTAAGACTCCACTTCATTCGGAGTGCAGTCGAGTCTATAAGTCATCGTGTCAGAGTTTTTCTACAGATTTATGGGTAGGCCGGTACCCTATCCCATTTGTACAGTATGTCAGAGGCCTTGACGGCCCATATGTATTCATGTTTTAATAAAGATAATTTATTAATACAATGTTTTCCTACTTACAGTTATACATTATGAGTTGTGGCCATGTGGGCCCAAGATAGTTACAAAAGGAATGAGTTAAGCTAACTTGACTTATGTATGTTCTAGTTTTGGTCGAACGATCATGAGTTACAGAGTGGTTCGCTCGGGCCAGCACGGCACCGGGTGCCAGCCACGCCTCCCCAGGTTTGGGGCGTGACACTACACTTCTGCACCTTGCATGCAGATTCTGAAGCCGAGTAGTTGTGGAAGATTAAGCCTAGCATTAGAGACGTACCGACAATTCTAGACTCAAGATACCTCATGTTCATGGTAGTTTAGGACTTCATTTCTATTTATGTAAACTTCAAATAGATATTGTATTTATTCTTCATATCAGCCTTATTAATCTAAATCTTAGTGTCTCATGACTTATATTACCAATCATTGGGGTAATTATATGGATTTTCGCCTTCTCATTTATTATTATTGATGATCTTTTATTTGAGTTTTATTATTCACTGTTTGTCTTGCCTAACATGTTGGAGTTAGGTGCCATCATGACTAGGTGGGATTTCGGGTTGTGACAAGTTGGTATCAGAGTTCTAGATTCATAAGTTCTACGAGTCATGAGCAAGTACCGTGTAGAGTTTTGCAGATCAGTATGATAATGTCCATACTTATTTTCAATAAGCTACACGGCATCTAGGAAACTTCCCTTCTTTATTTCCTTATCGTTCGACCTTATTTCAGCTTGAAGCCTGTATCTTTAATTTTTCCCATTTAATCGTATGTGATATTGCACACTCGGTATCAGGTGAGCACTGGTGGCTTGTGTTGTCGTGGATGAGGTGCGAGATATATTTATGAGTTGTAAAGGTAAGCCAGTATGGAGGACTTGAGTTAGGTTTAAACCGTAGCTTGGGCTCGGCAAATTCAGTTGTGTGAGTATGTGCTTTGGGATCTTTATGTCTGGTAGTGTCCCTAGAAGTGGGATTGTATAACGCTTCGTAAAAGTTTACCAAGAACTCGAGGTTTGTGGTGCTGAGGTAGGCTAATATATTAGAAGGGTACAGAGAATTTTCGCGGCGAGCAACAGACTTTTTGGGTTGCGCAAAGCATTGTGGAGTTAGTGGAAAAAGTTTTGCAAAACATGGCGTTTCTGCGGTCCATTATGCGACCGCAGAACAATTCCCCGAACTGCAGATCCGCCGCATAGTGAAACACGAGAAAACCTAATTTTTGGAGGTCATTTTGCAGTCCATTGTGCGATCGCATAATCATTTTGCGGGCAGCACTTCCATCGCAGAACCAGCATGAGAAAATTTCGGAGGGAGATTCTGCGGTGTGTTATGCAACCGCATAACTGATCTGCGGAATGCAGATCTGTCGCAGACTGGGCCAGGCCAGCCCAGTTTTGGAGGACCATTTCGTGGTCCTTTTGCGGACCGCAGACCTGTTCTGCGGTACACTCTGCGACCGCTGAGTTGTGTTCGGAGGGTCAATTTTATGATTTTATAACCCGACCCCATTTTCATAAAAAGACCTTGGGGGTTATTTTAGATGATTTCGGGAGATGTATTAGAGAAATGTGAGTATTTTAGAGAGAGAGGAATTCCCAAGCACTTTGCTCATCAATCCTTGTCCAGTCTTAAAGAGTCAAGGGAATCACTCACCAGGCCCACCACCTATTCGGGTAAGTTGTCCGCAATCTTCTATGTAAGTTTGTTAGGGGTCTAAGTAGATCGGGGAATAGGATATATGGCATGCATGTATCGACAGAGGGGTCTTGGAGGTTGTTGTATTACCCGGGATGAATTGTTGGTTGATATTTGTGCTGATCACACGAGAAAATATAACATCTCCTTAAACACTGCCGCCGCCGGTCATATCTTCTCCCAAAGTCCCATTTTGATTTGGTTTTCTATTTTTCTAATGAACCAATATCCCTTGCACTTATTTCCCCTCCCAAAGTCCCAGACGTAGCAACATCAAAAAGTGGCTTGGCCCACTTGCTTTTCTTATAAATGCCAATTTTCTTTAGGTCAAAGTCACATGAGAATTGAGATGACCAAGTAATGTGGGCTTTGCCCATTTAATTAACTAAAATAACCAATCTATATCACTTGGTTATGTGTAATTAAATTTAATCCACTAAATAATCATTTCTCTACTTCATACTTTACCTATATAACTAATTTTCAAAGAATAATTATATGAATATAATCAATACCCGTTTCGATATCTAACCCATTAAAATTAGTAAATTTTAATTAAAAAATAACTTTAAAATTTATTCTTAAAATTACGGGTATTACATTCTCCCCCACTTAAAGAACAATCGTCCTAGAATGTCGTATCAGAGTATTCTTGAGTCCATGAGTGACCTTAGACCCTTGGCTTTCTTACTTCCTTCGGGATTTAAAATTTTGGCTAGCTCTCCGAATTCTTAAATTTCGGCATTGTTTTTTTTTTTTTCGAAACTGAAGTTATTTAAACATTTACAACCAGTCTAGACAATGCAATAACATCATGTACATCCAGCTACTCCATCCAATAACATACAACATTACGGGACATCAACATACACGCCCAAGCTCTTACACATTATTATAAGCGCAGGATCACATTACTCAACGATATATATCTTGTAAATGGACGTAGCCTTTCTGATAGTAACTTTAGATTCATAAGTCAAGGTAAAGCCAAGACAACTTACAAAAACAATTGATATTTTGCTCTTATTCTCAAATGAAAGCAGCATCGCGTTTTCAATATTTAGGCAATCTAGATGTTCCAAAGTTATCTGATCTCAAACTTTGTAAACATTAAGATAGGACTCTTTCCTTTTTAATACTAATCTTAATCTCTTGTACTTTCCAAGGACTAGGCCCATAACTTACTATATCACCGTAGATATCATTAAATAAATCTTTATTTGGACTTTAACAAACATCAAAACAACTCGGAGTTTTACATTCTCCCTCCAATATGACATTCGTCCTTGAATACCGGACTTGAGTCATTTCTTAAGCTGAATGAGGAACTAAGGCCTTGTGCCATTACCTTGTTCCACTAATGATCTCATAGCTTCTATGGTAGTAAAAGTTATCTTCATAGCTGAAGAAATTCTTAATCTCATGTCATGCATTGCTTGCATTTATTCTTCGTCCACCCTTAATAGTCAGTACACCAATGTATTATGTAAAAGGAACTTAATAGGTTGTTGATAACTGTCAAGGATTAGAGAGCTAAGGGGATGGCTAACAAAATGGAATCTTGTTTGCTAACAACATGCAGCAACAAGATAAATAAAGCAACGCTTAAGCAAAAGCATTAGCACATGACATCGATAGTTTTCTGAAGCATCCTAATAAGTACAGGAAATGTCGTAGTCTAATAATAATTAGCTAGTCACGCTGTGTGTGCAAATCACGTTCACTAGACTTTTCAACTGGCTTGCAAAAACTTGAACTCAGAGAGTTAACTGTTGTAGCTACAATATCGACATTGCAAGATAGAGTTTTAGTTTCACTTCAAACTACCTTTGTCCATATTTGTAATAAAATCTATTTGCAGGACAATTCCTTCACTGGCGCTTACTATTATGAAAGAACGACAAGTGATGGATCGTTCACATATATAGCATTTAAAATTTCTCACATTGAGAAGTGGAAAGTAACTTTAGGTGTAAGGCCAATCGGGCGCTAGTCAACTTTTTGAATATTTCATAAAGCCTATTAAACTGAATTCTTATTTTATTCTTCCTTGGCTTTACGCTTACTTTCATGGCGGAACTTTTAACACTAAGAAATCACCTTTCTTGAATTTCCTTTAACTTTTAGTTTCACTAGTCCTCATATGACCTTGACTACTAAGAGTGGATTTCCAAGCCTCTTCCCTTTTCTTATAATCTCATGAGTGAGAGCTAGGTCTACAACTTGTCACAGGGTTCAAATCATTCGACGAGTGATATACATCGCCGCCCGCATAAAACCTCAAACGATGCTATCATCCACTCTAAGTGTGAACGAGGTGGTTCCATGCCTCTTAAGTCTTTCTCCAAACTTAATCAAATGCAACTCTTCGTACTGTTTTGTCTCACTCTTGTACTTGCATAACTTATCATTCAGTAGATATATACAAAGGTGTTTTCCCTCTATACATTAGCTACACATAGGAATATAACTATATCTACCGTCCAAAGACATTAATGTGTTTTCTATTTTTTTAGTGTTATTCTTTACTCTGTAATAACTGTTGTCCATCCGTAAGTGTAGCTGTTGGAGAAAACTCTCAGTGTTGAGCTCATCGTGCAGCTCCTCTCTATTTTGATTCATACTTAAATGCGTACAGGTGATAATTCGTGGGATTACACTGTATAAAACTAATGGCGAGTTACAATTTTTTTTGCGGTTATAAAATAATTTGGTCTTGATTGTGTGAATCCTTAAACTGTAAGAACACGTGGACACTCATCGAAAGTCGCTCTAAATCGTTGTTGCTATAAATCTTGGTTTCTCTTCTTCGAAAACCCCATCATCGAGCTACTGTATTCAGCTCATAAACGGTCTTTATTCTTCTTTAAAGGTGTATACAATACCCCTAATTAAGCACATACCAAATGCCCATATATGAGCTTAGCCCAAACTTACATTATTATATAAACATTTGCTCAAATTTTCAAAAGGAAAATATCAATTTAGCCCTCCTCGTGAGCTGTTATTTAATTGTGAAGATTCCTCTAAATATATATAATCCAATCTCCTTTGTGCTTTACCTTTCTTTTACCCGTTGTGATCAAGGATATGTGTACATAAATTTACATAAAATACAACTCTTTAAAGATTTATTTATATTTTCTACGACTACTTTAACAAAATTACTTTTAGTACAATTTACTTTAAAATCTTACCTTTTTAATTAAATTATGTACAATTTTTTAATTCCTAAAATCTCTCCTTGAAATTGTCTCTCACCTAATGATATCTCTTGTATTTATAAATCTCAACGCCATTCCCCTTAAATAGGGATAGTTACCATATTTTTAGAGTATATTTTTAACATATATGTTGTACAATTTGTAATTCAAAACCAAGTTGTATATTATAAAATATTTTACAAATCCTTAAGTAACTATGAAAATTTCTTCAATCTGAACATTGTCTCTATAACCACTGTCTATGATTTTCTGGGCAATATGTTTTCTATACATTATGACCTACACATAATATATTATAGACGCAGAAAAGGGGATACACGCTTATGAAATACTGAGTATCTTTTACTGGAAAAATTATGGTGAAATTGATAGTGATAGATAAGAGAGAATCAGAAAGAGATATCATTGGGCGAGAGAGAATCTCAAGGAGAGATTTTAGGAATTAAAAAATTGTACATAATTTAATTAAAAAGGTAAGATTTTATAGTAAGTTATACTAAAAGTAATTTTGTTAAAGTAATTATAGAAAATATAAATAAGTCTTTAAAAAATTGTATTCTATGTAAATTTATGATATTTTTCAATATTTAGATAATTATTTTATTATTATTCATAAATATTTTCTCACTAATTAAATTTTACTTATCTTCCTATAAATAAATATTTTAACCTATCATACTTTTAAACCTTTTTGCTTTACGAGTTGATCGAACCAAAGAAACAAAAGCTCATCTGAGTTCCAGTTGAAACTTGAAAGTTTAAAGTCAAATTAAAATGACTGCCGCAGAAAACAGCCCCACCACTACCGGCGCCACCGGGACAACCACCGTAGACGGCGGCGGAAACGACGGCCTTGTTCTTTCAACCACCGAGACCATACATTCGTTTCTCGCCGGAGCGTCGTCTGACGTCGAACTCTCCGATGACCTTAGAGAACTCGCGTCCTCCCTAGGCGATCATCCCACAGTACCATACAAGCGTCTGAGGTCGATTTGGATCGGTTCTAATCCATCAACACGACCCGATCTAATGGGCATGTTATCCGGATCCAATTTCGTGTTTTCCAGCCCAAAGCCTAGAGAGAAAAGCGAAGAACTCAAAGCTCGGTTGAGGAAACTGGAGGAAGCTTCGGAGAGAAAAGCGTATGATGAATTGGTGAAAGATATTACTCCTAAGAAAGTTGTCGATGAACCCTTTTCTTCTTACAAAGATCAAATGGGCTTTGGTAAGTTCTTTTTTTTAATGATCTATTGACCCATAAGAAATCTGTTAGCATTCTATTTCTTAATCGAATGATATCCTTTTTCTAATGATAAGATATTTACAAAGTTTGGTGTGATTTTGAGTACACTATAAATAAATAAATAAAGAATGGATAGTTTAGGAATTTCTTTTTTCTAGGAAAGTGAACATAATTTTGATTATTTGAAAGATAGAAATTGCGGCAGTTAAAGGGGAAGTTGGACTGTTGGCGTAGTTTTAGTTGGGGATATAAATATTTTTGTCACCTATTTCCTGTTGCTGATGTTTGTATTGCTAGCATAAGATGATGGCTCAAGAGCATTAGCATGGGTTAGTTGGATTTTGATTGAAAAGGTGTTATTGCTGATGCAATTCATCATTTTATGAGATGAAGTTGGTTTAAGGCTCACTAATGTCTACACACACACGTGGTGCAACACCCCTTGAGTGGACAAGAAAGGAAGGATGTTTTGGCACAACCTTCTATTTCAGACCAAGGAGTCGACTTCCAATCAGTGCTGTCAAACAGGCCAGAAACTATATGAAAAACAGGCCAGAGTGTTTTGCGTCGCTTAGTCAGCGCTTCAGTTTAGATTGGTGCTGAGATATGGGAAGTGGGCATCACTGACTGACTGATGTTCTTTTTACGGGAAATAGGCCTAATTGACGGGTGTTTTTAAATTTAGCATTTCAAGTTCCTTGCTATAAAACCAATATTGGAGTAGGCTTCTTTGATAACATGGGACTGCACATAGTGATGATTAGTTTATAGTATCCCAGTGCCCATTATAACTACCTGAGGTTGGAGGAAGGATAAATGGATCCAATGGTGTTAAATTGGCACTAGAGATGTTGGATGGAGAGGGAGTACCAAATGGAAAATCTTGAAACTGGGTATGAAATTCGTAGTTTCAACATGAAGAGGATGCATCAAGTACCAAGAATTTGTAAATGAATTGCTCTTCTTTTTTGTTTTTCTTTTTTAAATGAGTTGCTAACTCTTGATTTCAAATTTAAAAGGAACTTCTTCTTCTCTTCTTTTTCTTTATTTTGCTTTTGTTTGTATGACAAGTCTTTTCCTAGTTTTGTTTTAGTCAATGCCTGCATCCGTGCTTGCTGCATAGAGTATGGTAACTTATGAATGTTTTTCTTTTCTGCTTTTGAAGTTTATGTTTGTGAAAGAGAAAACAAAAGAAAAGAAGAGAGATAACTGCTATTGAATTGATTGATGAATGCGAGGGCTTCCTATAAAATGGATACATGAAATTGGAATATTTTCCTAATTATCGGAAATAGTAATTGTTTCTCTACAATATTTTATACAATTATGACATATAGAATAAAATTTGGAGACATTCCAACATATAGTTGCATTAGTTCTCTTGACTTTCAATGCGGACTATCAATTTTATGGTGGTGAAGCAACTTGATTTTGTGAAGTGAAACTGGAATGCTGAGTCGAGTATCTGAAAAAAAACGTTGTTGCTAAAGAGGCAGTTATTTGAACAATATCGTTGCCGAAATGTGATAAAAAATAAAGGCAAAACGACCTCCTGGCCACTTAAACTTGCACCGGATTGTTAATCCGATAAACTAACTTATGCGTTTCCCATTTAGCACCTCTACTTTACAGAATAAGGACTAATAGACACATCCGTCTGAGCGTGTTCTTCAATCGCCGTAACACAAATGACATGTCATACATTTAACCTTTTATAATTTGACATGTGTAATTTATAGGTCCCACTTTTTAGTTTCAATTTATCAAATTTTTAACATTTTTTTTTCTCTTCTCCTCCGCCACAACTGAGACCAACAAGAATCATAAACCAGCAAAAAGATTAGAAATTCCATTTCACTCTGCGGCTAATTTTCTTTTTAAAAAAACAAAAAAGGAAAAGAGAGCATTGGCCATATCGGAAAGCTTCTAATAGTGACCTCGGCCATAAACTACCATCACCCCCTTCATTGACAAAAAGCATACTCCAAACACTTAAAATGTGAAGATGAGAGTCTTTTTTCGCTAGAACTTCATAACAAAATCAACCATCACCATCGGAGTAATGACCAGATCGGAGAATCGATGCGATTTCCTTCTGGCCGAGTTATGGGTTACCTTCTTCTCTCTAGATCTTTATACTCAATTAAAAAACAAAAAGCTCTAATATTTTTTTAGCTAAAGTATAATAACGAAAAGAATGAAGAGGGGGCGGGAAGGAAAGATTGGGGTGAGCGATGGGGTAAGAAACGGAAAGAATGAGGCAAAGGGTGGTGGGAACGAAGGAGATGGAGGGGGTGGAAACGAAGGAGATGGGAGAAACTGTTGGGATCTTAATTTTTTTTTTTTTAATCTTTTGTTATTATTTAAATATTTTTGTTTATTTTACTATTTTTCTATCAAAACTACTACATTCTCGCGCCATTTAAGTGTGAGTTTCACGCAGTTTGGCCATGTCAACAATGTTTCTTCCGCGTATGCATAGTCAACGGTCAGACGTGTTTATTACTCCTCACTTTGTAAAGTAAAGGAGCTAAATTGGGAAACTTATAAGTTCGTTTACCGGGTTGACAATCCAGTGCAAGTTTAACCAGGAGGCCGTTTTGCCAAAAATAAAATTGAGTTGGTACCATCATCAAGTAGATCTGAATGACGGCGGTGCTACTATGAATCGATGTAGCGTAATTGAGAATGAGGACATGCACGATGCCAATTTGACTTGATCGTTTACAAAGACAAGCATACTGCTAGCTTGACTGAATAATGCTCGCTGACAGTTGACGGTGTTGAAAACTTGAATGTGCAATAATATGACATTAATTGTGTGACTGATGACATGGTACTGATGGGACAAAAGTAGACCACTGACATGACGGGGCAAAATACTTGACAAATCATCTTTACTGATGACTTCAGTCATAAACAAAATGAATTTTTGACTTGTCAGGTCGGTAATGTAGACCGATAATATCAGCACTAGAGAACAATTAGTAGTACATGTGACTCGTGAGACAATGTACCAGTAGAGACTTGAGCTCTCTAGCTGAACGTGAGTGAGTGTGGAGAAATTTGAAAATGAGAGTTTGCTATTGTGTATAACAAAACGAACCTCTATGATGTTAGAATTGGGTCGAATGATGGAGAATATCAATAGAAAAACATGACAAGAGATGTGGTATCACTGGATTGATAAAGAAATAAGAGTGATAAACTATAAAAGAACTTTGAATGACACCTCTGTGGTAGGCAAAAGCTACTTCGATCTCTTGCAAGATCGTAGAATCTTTGCTACCATGTGAAAAGAGTGGACATGAGAGAAAATTCTCATTGAATTGAGTGACAACATTGGGGCTTATGATGTAGAAATTTTTAAAATAAAAAACTTCCCTGATTATTGGGATTCCTAATTATGGAACAATTTTTGGGATCATTTGATGTAATATATTTTCACATTTAACCTGTACATATAGAATAAAGTAGACACATTCTAGCATAACTGCTTCGGTTCTCAATTTTTAACAATGATTTCACATTTTTCTGAGAAAAGGTAAGTTTTCTAAATGTAACACGAAATGTGCTCCAATACGTATAAAGATAATCCAGTCTCCATATCTTTATCTATCCAATACAGCGGGGATTCTAATGTATCTAACAAGGATTTTACTTCAGTGACAAATTCTTCTTTCCACCAAAACGAAAACAAAAATATACAGTTGTTGGCGCTGGCTTTATTTTCAAAACATCTAGTAGTCCTTTCTTTCCAAATGGTCCACCAGATTGTAGCTGATATGGTACACCATCATCTCTTTTGCTCCTTCGACATGCCTTTTCTTTACCAGCTTCTTGACAAGTCAATGGTACATCTTGACTATGTTGCTCGGACTCTTCAAAACTGTTGCCACACCCGTGTCAGACCCTTCAAAAATGTATTACTTTTGGAGGATCAAACACGCACTCGATGATATTTTGAAGAGTCTGAGCAACAATAGCATCTTGGCATTGTCCAATGAATGTCCAACAAACTCAAAAACAGATATTGTAAAGCTACAGGGCAATGCAAAATCAGGTGGCGTATAATTTCAGGCTTCATTCCTCATAGGTAACATCTGGCACATAACTGGAGTACCTTTTTTCAGGAGGTTTTCCTGTGTTAAACATGCTTCATTTGCAACCACCACAGAAAGCATACTACTTCCAACGGTGCTTTTGTTCTCCATATGTTCCTCCATGGCCAGGTGTTATGCCTTTCTTCACCAACAGTCAAAAACTTATAGTAAGAGCTAACAGTAAATGAACTTGAGCTATGCACCATCCAATATTCCTTTCATCATTGCTGGACAAGGTTTGAAAATCTGTCGTCCTGTTTATCTCCCTGTCATTATGCTTTCTTCTGAAGCTTAAGTTCCGCTCATTCTGCATTCTGCAATTGTTGATTTCACATTCCTCCTTAACGAATGTAGTACTTGCGGACTTGACCTATTGTTTTTTCAGCTGAATGTTAGATAGAATAGAGGCTTTGGAGAAAAAGTCCTAAAACATGTGATGTGTCCTTTTTAGAACTTGGCCTCTTGCTTGTGTTAATCTGTGTGTGTGCATGTGCGTTTTGTTGTGAAGCCAGTGCTTATTCTGTTTCCTCATCTTGCTACTTTATTGAGTAGTACGGCAATTCTTGGGAGAAGTTACTGACTGTTATTTCATCAATTATTTAAACTATACAATTCTTGGGAGAAGTTCTAGTACTGACTGTTACTTCTCAAGTTATTTAACATTAAAATCAAATCCCGTAAGCTGCCTTCTTATGAAGTGTATCATATCACTTGATTTGCTAATGTCAATTGTGAGTTGATACAGTTGCTGCATCCTGATTTGACCATGTGACTCTGAGAGAGTCCGTAGTGAACTAGGTACCGCTAACTTGTAGCTTGTGTACATGAGCTTATAGTCTGTGTTCTCTACCAACTTAGAGTATTTCATTTTCGTTGCTTTTCCGCTCTCAGGTTATGCTCTCTGTTAGCATGTTAGGTAGATTCTTTAGAATTAACAAGATGTTGATTTGCAGTTTAATTCTCACTTTCTCAGTAGTTCTGGTCCGTTAGCGCAGGTTTACATGTCGCTCTAATGATGTTCGCTGGCTATCTGGTGGGATATTATGCATTCAGGGCATTATTTAATCACAGTCCAGCAATGGTAAGTTCTTCTGTTGAGTTAGTCATGACTTCATTTGATACAGGATCTATATGTGGGAGCAACCAAACTCTTCATTCTGTTTTTGTCTTATACTCTGGTCCTGTACCCACCTATTGAAGTTTAATTGCTATCTCTTACTCTTTCTTCAGAGTGCTGCCGGAGGCATTCTTGGATTGGTTGGTGGCATGCTTGTTGAGACACTTCTCTTTATTATTAGAACTTCGAGTCAAGATAGAAAACCTACTAGAAAATCCACTTCTTTCACTTCGAAGCAGAAAAAGAATCAGTAGGCTTCATCACAAGAAGTTGTTCCTTTCTAGCTTTCTGAGAGGAGTAAATCTTTCTTTTCTTGATAGCTTATTTATTTCACCGCATGATTTTTTATGTTGTAAAAATCAGAGTGACGAGCCATGCCCATAAAGTATTCTTCCCCCTTCCTCTTTAAGTCATGTAGAATTGTTTCTGCTCTTACAAGCTGCGTATCTTAAAAATACACAGGAGTACTTATTGTCCCAAAAAGGATGATACTGAGGGTTAAAGCATCTATTTCAGTTACGAAAACTGTAGTACTCTTGCCGTCTAATGATGGTGGACACGTTTAAAGTATGAGAGCTATTCAATTTTAATAGTATTAAAATGTGTATCAACTCCTCCTTTTCAGCGAAAAATTATGTATTTAAGTTTAAATTTCTTATTATCAGAATTCCTTAAGATGTTTGGAAAATTCACCAACAAAGGAAGAATTATTTGATTATTCAAATAATAGTAGTGTCATATGAAGTAGGATACAATTATTAGTAAGTATGTTTTAGGAGGTAAACCACAAAAGAGGCGAATTTCCTAACTCACTTTTGAGTGGGATACTTGCATTCGAGCCAATACCTTTTGGTTGTGAGAGTATAATATCTCCTAACACCCTCACCATTGTCATCTGTTGCTAAACAATCAGCTGTTCCTTAATTCCCTTCTAAAAGGAAATGAACAAAAGGTGAGGTGACCAATTAGGAAGATGCAGAATGTTATAGAAGCCGATGTTTCCAAATAGTCCAACTAAATGTGAGAGAGCACTCAGATGTTGGTTCAAAGACTATCACAAGAAAAGAGTATCCCTCTGCACAAAAAACATTTCATCTAAGGCTCCCTTGTTGGATTTTGTGTCGACGAATCTACAAAATAAAGGAGTATCTTGGTGCACTGGCTGAAGCACTTGTCCTTGTACCCTGCGAAAGAATATAATTTTGTAAAGACCCGACTGGTCGTTTTGAGTGTTCGTATTCCGTTCGGTGATTTGAGTTCTAGAAATAGCTTCATATGTTGTATCACGATTTGCGTGTATGGTTTGGTTTCGATGTTCGAGAGGTTTAGGATTGATTTGGAAGAGAAATTTTCACTTTTGAAGGCTTAAAGTTGAAGAGTTGACTTTTATGTAAATGGTCTCAGATTCACATTTTAATGGTTCCAGTAGGTTCGTATGGTGATTTTGGACTGTCCAGATTCGTATTTGGATGTTTCTAGAAGGTTTTGGCTCTATTTGGCAAAAATTAAAAATTTGAAGGTTTGAAAAGTACATACGTTTGACCGGGAGTTGACTTCGATGTTATTAGGTTGGGATTGTTGTTCCGGAAGTTGGAATAGGCGTTTTTGTCATTTGGGACTTGTGTGCAAAATTTGGGTTCATTCTGGATTAGTTAGACTTGAATCGGGAGTTTGGTCTGAAGTTAGAAGTTTATGAAATTAAAAGAGTGACCTTGATCGACGATTCTTGTTTTTTGATGTTACTCATGTTGTTTTGAGCCCTTGGATATGTTTGTACTAGGTATTGGAACTTGTTGGCAGGACTGGACGGGTTCCCGTATGGTTCGGGTGTGATTCGGGGTGATTTCGAGCCATTTTTGGTTGTGTTGCATTGCTGATTTTTCTGGTGTATCTGTTGAGCATCGCATTCGTGGTTAAGCTTCCTTGTTCACGGAGAGGAAATGTGGAAGGCGTGAGTTTGTGAATAGCATTCGCGATTTGGAGACCGCGTTCGCGGAATAATGGAAGAGGTTGGGCAGCAGGTTAGCGCGTTCGCGATTGGTTCTCGTATTCGCGATGAGGTGAGACCAGATGGTTCTCGTATTTGCGTTGAGGTGAGACCAAATGGCCTTCGCGTCCGCAGGTTATAGGTCGCGTTCGCGAAGAGATATTTTGGAGGCAGGGTGAATTTGATTTACGCGATTGCGTGGAGGCAACAACGATTGGGAAGGGTACTCCTGGAGCAGTTGTATAAGATTCTATTTTCGGACTTGGAACTCATTTTACCATATTATGATATTGGGAGGTCGGATTGAGGCGATTCTTGAGTCGATTTTCACCCACTTGGATTAGATAAGTATTTTTTACTCGGATTTGATTATTATACATGATTCCATCATTAATTTAGGCATTTGATTGATGAATCTAAAAAGAGAAATTGGAGGTTTTTTGCAGAACTTTTCTAAAGTGAATAATTGGGTTTGTACATCGAACCAGAATCGGATTTGGATGAAACTTGTATGATTAAACTCGTATTCGAATGGGTGTTTGGGATTTGTGAGTTTTGTCGGGTTTCGGGGTGCCGGTCCGGGTTGACGTTTTGGTGGACTTTGAGTATTTGGTAAAACATTCGACCTTTATCTTTTGAGTTTGATTCCTATGGTATTATTTGATGTTTTTGAGTTGCTTTTGGCTAGATTCGAGCCGTTCAGAGGTCGATTCGAATGGGAAGATATTTTTAGAGTATTGATTGGGCTTGTTTGAGGTAAGTATCTTACCGAAACTTTATTGAGGCACTAGTTGTCTGAGTTATTAGCGATAGCTACGTGCTATGGATGGCGCACATGTGAGGGGTTGAGTCCATGTTGTTACGCCTTGCAGTATTACGTCGATGTTACGCTCCGCAGTATTATATTACGACGATGTTGCACCCTGTAGTATTGTACGTTCAAGTTTCGTCGTAAGTTAATCGACGTAAGTTCGGGAATGAGATTATTTTGAGATTATAAGCATTATGCTATTTCAAACAAGTGATCAGTAAATTCGTGAAGGTGAGAGGGTAAGCAAATCGAAGAAAATAAATTTTGTCGAAATTTGACATTTTGAGATAAAATACGGTCCAAGCTACAATACCCCGTATTTATGGACTAGTGCCATACAAGGTACCGTATGACCATGATAGTAAGATGTATAAAGTATGTTAAAAGTGAGTAGTATTTTAAGTAGTTTGAGATAATTTTTAATTATGTGGATAATCGGGTAATTATTGATTTTAGTGGGAGATTAACAATTAATTAAGATGTTGGTGATTAATTAGTATATTTTAGATAAGCCTAAAGGGCCCAACGTGGAAGCAAGACAAATAGAGGACAATGACTCTTAATTCATTTGTTATGGTGTCACACTTACAGGCTTAGTCATCCTAAAGCGGGCCCCATAAAAGCCAACAATTTTAAGAAGATATCTTACCTTATTAAGGAGAATGCTAGGTGTTTTAAGTAACAGATGATATACTTTGCCTAAAAATCATTCCTTTTTTCATCTTTTTAGTGAGAAATTAAGCTTCTATATGAATAGTATCTCTAAAAGTACACTATGTTGAGTGTACAAACACGTAAAGAAAAAAGAAGCGCGAATTTGGATTGGTCGAGATGCAATTCTAAGAGAGCACGGTACAATCCTTCTCAAGGATATCGTATGAATTTTTCCCTATTTCGATCCGCCGTTACGTGTTTCGTCGCAAAAGACATGTGTTAGAGGAATTGTCAAGAGAATCGGTCCAGATATTTTAAGGCTATCCCTTCTTTCTTTTGGCATGATCCAAATAATACAAATGAAACGAGCAAAATACGTAACTTTCATAAATGTCTCTATTCATAGAAATACTAGGGGTGTCTATATTCTTCATTCCCCATGTGTCTTATTATTCTATCATCTGTTCATGGGTCTCAGAAAATACGTAAGTTGATAAGTTAATTTTATGACATTAATCAAAGGCATAATGGTTTTATGACGTTCCGAAAAATCTTATTAACGTACTTCTTATGTATTTTATTCATTTATACATGCACATTAACGCATGACCAGATGGCGTTATATACGCATATATATATATATATATATATATATATATATATGGGATATGGGAAATATTACGATGTTATATATGCACCACCACCTGATCAGCTGGTATACGTTGATGATTTTGCCCCATAGTGGCCGAGATGATATGCTGGGATGCCCTCAGAGGCTTGATGATATTATGAACACATATACCCATGCATGATATGACATTTATATGCATATGCATGACATTATAATATTAACTGATTCACAGAGCTATTCAGATATACATGTTGAGTCTTTTACTCCATGTTTTTTTCATGTCTATTATTTACTGATTTTTATTCCTTACATACTCGGTACATTATTTGTACTGACATCTCTTTTGCCTGGGGACGCTATGTTTCATGCCCGCAGGTCCCGATAGATAGGTCGAGAGTCCTCCAAGTAGGCTATCAGCTCAACAGAAGATGTTGGTGCGCTCCATTTGCTCCGGAGTTGCTTGTTTGGTCAGTATGATTTAGACGTGTATTGTTTGGTATGGCGGGGCCCTGTCCCGACCTTTATGATAAGTATGTACTCTTAGAGACTTGTAGACAGATGTCGTGTATACAGATACTTGTATGACCTTGTCGGCCTATATTTTAAGTATATAATGGATCACATTGGCCTTATAGGACCGTATGTCACATGTATGAGTTTCTATATCAGGTTGGGTCGTTCTATATCGGGTATTCCCTCATGTTTACTCTGGTTATCTCATGGCGCTCCTTCTGGCCCACTTACCTATGATGATGTAATAAGAAAGATACGTTACGTTGGTACTCGGTTGAGTAAGGCGCCGGGTGCCCGTCGCGGCCCATCGGTTTGGGTCGTGACACGTGTGCGTGCACCGGGGGTATTATCCATGCTCGGGGTAGTGCTTAGGCTACGGTATGCCCTGAATTGATTGATAAGTCTCATGCTATAATGTTTCTTATGTTTGTACCCCTTTGTGAGCTAATTGGATCATGTTAGAGGTTACATATAGGTTAATCCGCTGATTGAACATGATAACTGCTACTTTGTGATGAAACTTCCTAATTTGAGCTATGGTAGTACACTTCGCGCAGGCATATACCTTAGCATGTCACTTATATTAGTCTATGGGTATATAATTTGATATCCATTGTTCATGTATATATATTCTTGTATATATGCTTTCTGTGTGATATGGACTGGACTGATAGCTCGTGAGTGGTCCGTGCGGATCCGAGTTATGATTGCACATGAGTTGTTCGTACGTTATTATGATAGCACGTGAGTTGTCCGTGTGGATATTATTAATGGCATATGAGTTATATATGCGGTTGTTACTATTGGCACGTGAGTTGTCTGTGCGGTTGTTTTTAGTGGCATGTGAGTTTTTCTTGCGGTTGTTATTATTGGCACTTGAGTTGTCCGTACAATTGTTATTATTAACACGTGAGTTGTCCGTACAACACTTAAGTTGTCCATGCAGCGTGTGGCTATGGATCCACCCCCTAGGTTCACCCTCTCATATTTCTCTCTTGATGGTATACACGCAGGTTGTGAGAAGCCGACGGGTTTCTGGTTGTTGTGAATTTCGGTAAAGTTGATCATTGGTTAGACCTTGCATCTCTTCTTTATTTGCAAACTCCTTGGATGTACACATAATATTTTTGTGTATCTTCTCTATATGCTAGCCCTGGAATGTATACATGCCTTTTTGCATATCTTCCCTATATGCTGCCTTATTTGATGAGAAGAGACACAATACATATCTTCTCTATATGTGAATCCGTGTGACTCGACTTGTTTAATCATGCATATCTTCTCTATTTGCACTTATTGAAGGATTAATTGTTATTTCATGCATATCTTTTCTATATGAAACTGTGGAAGGATTATTTGATACTTTACGCATATCTTCTCTAATATGAAAGTTTGATGATTTAATGATATTGGACGCATTTTCCACATTATCTCTCTGTTCACCGATGTGGTTTTATTTGTGTTATATGATTAGATAGCACCATTGTTGTGTACTTGTGAAATTCAGAAATTGAATATGTTAGTAGCGATAATCATTATTAATTCTTGCCACTATTATCTTGCTGAGGTTAGTTATGATACTTGTTGAGTACATAGGGTCGGTTGTTCTGATACTGTACTTCTGTACCTTGCGTGTAGATCTTGGAGCTGAGCTGATGTGGATGACAGAAACTGGCAATAAAGATGCACCTGCTTTGCGGATATAGCTACCACTTATCATTGGTAGTTTTGGATTCATACTCTGTTCATGTATATTCCAAATATATGTTGTATTTATTTTCGTACCAAATTTGTAAATCTAAGTCTTAGTAACTCATGACTTGTACTACCAGTCCTTGGGATATTGTATGGAAATTCAGAATTTTATTTATTGATTACTTATGATCTTCATTAGAATTGTGTAACTGTTGTTTGGCTTACCTAGCAGGTTGGGTTAGGTGCCATCAGGACTGAGTGGAATTTGGGTTATGACAAGTTGGTATTAGAGCTCTACGTTCATAGGTTCTACGAGTCATGAGTAAGTGTCTAGTAGAGTTTTGCGGATCGGTATGATGACGCCCATACTTATCTTCGAGAGGCTACATGGCATCTAAGAAATTTCTCATCTTTCTTTATTTATCGTGCGCCTTTATTTAAGCTTGAAACTTACATTTTCGGTTTCTTTCTGTTCAAGCATATGTGATGTTGAGCACTTGGTATCAGCTGTGCACTGACGACTTGTGATGTTTTGGATAAGGTGCGAGATGTATTTTCCGTGTTGTGTAGGAGGGCCAGTCCGGAAGACTTAAGGCAGGGTTCAAACAACAGTTGGGGCTCGATAATTGCAGTTGTGTGAGTATGTGCATTTGGACCTATATATCCCTAGGAGTGGGAGTGATGGGTCAGTAAATTGCGAGATAGCTATATGATGAGTATTATGTGACTGAGGAATATGCTTAGATGGTTTGGATATGTGATGTCGCCCAAATTCACACCACTGATTGGGATTGTGAAGCGGTCGATGCAATTATAATTACCCAACTTTGAGTCGGGGTCGATTCCTCAGAGAGCTTATATTGGATTAGGTATATACTTAGACTAGGTATATGAAGTGCCTAAAATGCACTTCCACATACTTGGTTGTTTCTTTCTACTTCTAAAATTTATGCTATTTTTTGTAAATATAAAGCTATAGAATGATATTTTTGGTGTTGTTGTTTTTCAAGTTTATAAAAGATCTAGGGCTGTGACTTCCACCTAGGTGGTTACCTAACAGGTTGTGGGCTTTAGGCATGTTTCGTTGGTCGGGGTGTAATATAACAATCAACACGCGATTGTCCACTCGATACCTCTTGGTAATTAGAGTGGTTTTGCCCAATTTGGCTTTCTCAAGTCCAAATGGGTAATTCACAAAACCGTTGATATATGCTCAAGTCGGGTCTTACTATCTCTAGATTCAACCCTTTAATTAGTGCTATCAATTTCTTGAGTTCACCTTAATTTCTTGTTAGCCAAGTTTTCCCAGACTTAGTCTCCCTTTCTCAAGTAGAAACTAAGTCAATTAGGCATGAATCAATATTTGCAACCATTAATTCCTAAATTCAAGCAAGAACTAGACTAAATATCATACACCCAACCTTAGACAAGCCCTAAATCAAACACCCATTAGGTACCCACACTAGGGTTGGGTCACAACCTTAGCTAGAGATTTAGCTACTCATAGGCAGAAATGAAGAAACTAAGGAAGAAAATAAGATTAAACTCATAATAGATGATAAAGGGATGAAAATCCAATATTAAAATGATAAACTAATATAAAGTTTCCCAAAGCTGTAAAGGGAAAATGGCTATCTACTTTCTGGAGTTCAAACTTCACCTAAATTTACAAAAAAAACTATTTATACACAACTGAAATTATCGGACAAAATTACCCCTACGGAGGTTCTGTGGCCGCACAATTCTGTGCGCGGTCCGCACTTTGAAGTTGTCTTGACAAGATGGACTTCTGCGGCCGCACAATTCTGGGTTGCGGCCGCACGTCTTCAAATTCTGCGGACCGCACATTTTTGAGTGCGGCTGCACTCTTGAATTTGAGCTTGACATGAGGGATTTCTGCGGATCGCACATTTGTGAGTGCAGCCACACTCTTGAATTCTGCGGCCGCACAATAATAGTGTGGTCCGCACTTCTTCATGGACTCAGAACTCCATCTCTCTGAACCTCATCTTCTGCGGCTGCACAATAATTGTGCGGTCCGTACTTTGCAAAGGAATTCTGTCAGAGGTCCTTCATAGTCTGCGGCCACACTCAATATTGTGTGGTCCACACTTTGCTCTTTTTGCTTGATTTAGTCCTTGTCCAGAATACTCCTTCTTGAGTTGAATTTCATCATTTTGGCTCTTTTTCCAATGCTCCTGCAAGTAAGCACATTTTATCAGTTTTCGGGAATACCTTTAAGCATTTTTGAGCTAAAACTAAAGTAAAATAGTGCAAATAAGTAGTCAAAATCCCTACTTATCAACTCCCCCAAACTTAAGCTTTTGCTTGTCCTCAAGAAAATAAGGTAATTCCCACCTCCACAAGAAAAGAGCTATTTCAGCTGGCCTAAGTTGCATCAAACACACATCAATTGTGACCAACAATTACCGACACACTCATGAATTATCAACAAGTCCATGTTTTGAATATTAAAGCACAAATAGCTCTAATGTGACACTTGAGCATCAAGAGTTGACTTTACTCATCAAGGAAGTTCACACTTTCATGTAGGTCACTATGGATCCCAAACTCCTCCTCCTATACTCTCTGTAAGCTCATCTCACTCAAGAATGTAGCACTCAATTCAATGATTCGTGAAAGGTTCACTCATCACTCTCAAAAGAATGCCACAAGTACGGCTCTAAGTACCATATGCTTGCCCCTCATGTAGATCACCACTAATGTAAGCTTACTCGGTTTGAAACCACGTAAGGCTTTTTCGGCATGTAATGAAGGCTTTTGGACTAATGAGGGAAATGTTGGAATGGAACGGGTTAATCTTTCCTTTAGCACTCCATTTTCTCTTTTTGGCTCATACTTTGCCGACTCTTTGAGTCATTTTCTTTTTCCTTAGGTGAACTAGAGAGACTTGACATCACTCTTTCTTGGTCATGATATTCATGTTCTCCTTCTTTGGTTTCTCCATGCTTTGCACTTTTGCTTTCTTTTGAATCCTTTCAACCCTTCAAATTATTCACTTTCTTTTTGTGTTTTTCTTTTGTTCTTTTTCTTTGCCTTTCCTTTTCTTCATTTATTTTCTGTTCTTGCTCCTTGATACCACTTTCAAACTCCTCATCTCTCCCCTAAACTTATGTTTTCGCCATTTGTTTCTCATGTGTGCTAAGGAAAGCTCGGCTGCCAAGAGAGGGTCACTATAAAACGAGTAAAGGCTTGTAACATAGTTATCGAATGAAAAAGGCTTTAGGCTCAAAAGGGCATAATAGATGCCACCAAAACTACTCGGGGGATTGGAAGATTGTTCTCATTCCGGCTTGGGTCAATACGGCTGCACACAAAGGTTTGCCACCCTTTTGCTTCAAAATTGAGGGTGGTCCATTCAATAGGAACCCCTGTTGTGATCCACGGTGGTGGTGGTCCTGGAGGAGCCAAAATATCTGCTAACCAAGGGCGAGCTGCATCACCCATAGAAAGCTTCTCCAAGTACTGGATTACCTCTACCTCCTCGAATCCCATGTAAGTGTTCAGAGTGCTTGGGTCGAATCTGACTTTCCAATTTCTCACTTTGGTCACTTTGGTACCCTTCTTGATGTGTGCCACATTGGCATAAAACTCCCGTACCAAGTGCTCTTTGGCATCCATAACACTCTGGGTGAACCACATCCACCCCTTGCGCTCCCTGAACTCCTTAAGTACATTCGGATTGTATTTATCCAAATCCTTCAGCAAGAATTGTCGCTCAAGTGTGAGCGATCTCTGGGGCCACCCCTCTCTAAACTTTGTGAAGGCAGTCAAACTCACAAACCTATCTTCCCATACTTAATTCTTCTTCAACCTCTCTAGGCCACCCACTCTAGTGTCACCTCCCCTACCATCATCAGGAATATCATCATCATCTACTGTAACTGGTACAGAGGGAGTGTGTGTAGAGGAGGGCTCTGAACCCTGGCTACCGGCATCGAAACCCTCAGAAGAACTTGCTGTGGTGGAGGGTTTGTTGCGCAGTTGGTATCTCCCAGTGAATTGTGGTGGTTGGGACTGGGCCTCAGGATGTACCTCCACCGAGTGACCCTCGGAGGCTTCCCTAGACGGGACATACGATCATGATTCTGAGGGCTCTGTGGCTCTACCTCTCCCAGTGGTCGGCTTTTTGGTTATTGCTTTTGATTGCACTCCCAGAGGTGGAGGGTTCACCCCTCCCTTTAGATGTATCACCTCTGCCTCGTGATTGAACTATTGTCTGCAATACGAAGCACATAAGTCAGTTAAAGTTCAGAAGCATGTTAACACTTGCAGGAAATCAGTGTACAAAAGAGACAGTTGGGACTGCATAATATTGAGTGCGGCCACAGACTGCCTTGTGCGGACCGCAGAATTTCAGAGTGCGGTCGCACATGCTGAAGTGTGGACCGCAAAATTTTGAGTGTGGCCGCACAAAATCAGGTTCAGACTACTAGTTCTCTGAAGTTCCAAAGTGTGATCGTACACATTTTTCCGCAGACCGCACAATATTTCTGCGGACCACACAAATTTGTGTGCAGCCACACAATTCAAAAATAAAACGGCACCGACTTAGGTTTTGCAAGTTTTGCACAATTTAAACATGGTATTTGCAAATTAAACATGATGAATGATCTACCCAGTCCCCAATGAGCGCACATGAAATTACCCACACAATTTCAAGCACACATGAAGAACATTTGACATTTTAGGCCTAAAAATAACTATACTTTTTAAGAACAAAAACTAAAAAATTGAAAAATCTAAACATGAATTGAACATACCAGTGATGAAGGATGTAGGTAAGAATCTACATTGATGAAATGAATGTGGAGTGTGAGGTACTTTGTGTGCACTGTGCTTGCTTAGGTCTCAAAAGTTCAGAGTGTGTAAAGTTGTGAATAGTGCAATGAGGTCCAATTTATAGGTTGATCAAAGTCGATCAAAATTGAAGCTAAGTGCGGCCACACAATTTTGAGTGCGGTCCGCACTCTTTACCTGAACCTTGCTGAAGTTCTGCTGTCCGCACAAAAGTGAGTGCGGTCGTATAAATTTGTGCGGTCCGCACAATTTTGTGTTCGGTCGCAGAATGGCCTTTTCTCTGCAATTCAAAACTTCAGAGAGTTGGATTTTTGGGTCTCCAGTTGTGCGGCTGCACAAAGAATTGTGCGGCCGCGGATTCTTCTCTGCTGTGGCATACAAAATTGTGCGGTCCGCACAATAAATGTGCAGTCCGCATTTTTTCAACGCTTGGTCAATTTGTTCGAACACAGTACCTGCAATGCACACTCATTCCTGCAATTCACTTCAAAACCAGTTAGATCAATACAAAACCTATCTAAAAAAGAAAATAAAAAAAATGAAAAGAAACATGGGTTGCCTCCCAAGAAGTGCTTGATTTAATGTCGCGATACGACGCAGATTACCATCAATCACTTGAAATGAATTAACGCCACGACGTGGCCATCATCAACTTTGCCAAGATAATGATTTATCCGATGACCATTGACTCTAAACACTTCATCATTTTTGTTCTTCAAGTCTAATGCACCAAAGGGTGTCACATTCACAACCTCAAACGGACCACTCCACTTAGACTTCAACTTTCCTGGGAACATTCGTAACCGAGAATTGAACAATAACACAAGATCACCTTCTTTGAACTCCTTGTTCCGGATGTACTTGTCATGCCCCAAACTCAGGGAGCACGACCAGCGCTCAACCGAGAGAACCCGACCGAGCAAGCCTATTAGACTTACTTCTACCCAAACTCATCCATGAATAAAGAGGTGATGTACTCCATTAATCAATCACTAAAAATATTTTATATACAACATCCTTTGCATTCCCATTAGTAGCTTCATTCATAATTTTCAAAACATTATGAGTTTATAGAATTAATAAAAAACATAATTTCCAAGTACCAACATTTCAATTCAATTCCCAACATCAACCATAACCCATAACCTCCCTACGGAGCCTCTAAATACAATAGAAGAGTAATATGGAAATGCCGGCAACAAGGCCCCGACTATACCTCAAAACACTGTACAAGAGAAGAAAAAGATACATGACCCCAAAATGAAGTGGGGCTCACCAAATCAGCTGCAAAGAGTGTACTGCTATCACAGATCAATGACGCCTGCTGAAGAACCACCTGCATCCATTAAAGATGCAGCGCCCCCGGCAAAAGGGACGTTAGTACTGTCGAATAGCACTAGTATGTATAGCTAAAAATCCTCTTTCAAAATAGAATGCCTATATAAGAAAAGGCAACACATAGAAACAACAAGTCACAATCAACAATATCCAAACGTCCAGTTAAAACATAATAATTTCCAAAATACAAACTTCATATATAATTT
>AWOL01S0015690.1:4716-29793 GCA_000715115.1 Nicotiana otophora | reverse complement strand
TAGAGAGGATAATGGAGTGATGTGGCATTAAGTCAGAATTAAGTGGTTTTAGTAACTACGGAATGGTAAAGGAAGAATGCGATAAAAAAATGAGAAAGGAATGAGATTTCACTTATCTGAATCCTACAAATATGCTGCGATTCCAGAACAGTATGCAAGCACGACGTCAAGGAAAGTAAGTAAGGGTTCCTGCCCGAGATGTTATTGATAAATAAGGAGCCAGTGCGAGAGGTAAGTTAAGACAAAGGAAATAACTCAATAAAAATTATGCCAAATATTTATATGAGAATGGGCCAACGAATAGTTAGTAGTTAATTCAGGAAGAGCCTAGTTATGGTTAGACAAGAGGTTGCAGACAAATGAGCAGATCGTGTAGGATAAACATAGTAAAATTCAATATAGTAAATTCAGCCTCGCAATTATGACATTGTAATACTTGAGATATATTCAGATAGGAGTTGGGGAAGTTAAAGGTACCGTATGAGTATTACGGAAATAAAAAAGAATGCCACCGGGAAGACTGTCAAAATATCAAGAAACCCTACAAGCACAAGGGCGTGGAGGTATGTAACTACGAATAATTATAGGCAAGGAAGGACATCAAAAATTATATCAGGAATTCAATGTAATAAGCTCGCAGCTTTACAAGAGCTAGAAGGCCTCCCTAAATACTACAATGAAAGACTAGTTGAGAAAGTAAGGAAGAAGGCTTCAACCTAAGCTCAGTGACCTAAGGAGAGAATGGTCTTATAACAACAGTCTCACAAAAACATTATATGCACTCCATAAGAAAATGGCACCTACCGTGGCTAATGAACAGGAAGTAGAATCAGAAGTGATATCCAAGATCATATGAGTTGTATGTAATTCCAATATGCGTGGGCACAAAGATAAGCTAAGTATGCACACGAAAGGGGGAAGAAAGACCAGAAAAAGTAAAAGCCTATGTTTAAAGAAAGCTGAGAAGGAACAAAAGGAATTATTGGATCAATGATCCGAAGTTAGTTACGTTATGGACGCACTTAAGAGTTGGAGTTTTATACATGCAACATATATAGCCATGGAAGATTCCGGTATAAGTTAAAAGAAAAAATTGAGCCCAGGTCATAGATCGAATTGTTAAAGGATTATATCATGGATATTCCACAGCACCCATGAAAGACTAACCATAATAACTAATACCATGAACTGCAGATGAGGAGATAGCTTAAGCCTACATAAAGGCTGATCAGAAAAAGGAGGAAACTAAAGAGTTACATCAACGAAGTAAATTAGGAATCTGATTATTGGACCCGAAACATTATAGAAATCGTGATTGAGCACATTACAGGGTCACTCTTAATGTCAGAGGTACAAGAGGGATAGTACAACAACCATATTCTATAACGACCCTACAATAAAGCTGGTTAGAAAAGTATCAGTCTCCTAAGAAGTCAGTACGAAGCTCCTACCGGATTGTGTATGCACCAGAGGTGTAAGTATTATAATAGAGCTTCAAGTTATGGACGTGAATTACACCTAGATGAAAGGGATGTCATGAAAGAGATGGAAGATACGATGCAAGATTTTAAGGTAAGTAAGGTAAAGGTGAACAACGCACAATATACTCAAAGGCAGAAGATCGTGAATAGTACATGCTTCGGATAGAAGGCTAGAAGCACTAGGATTCAATATACAGGAATGATAGAAGCGTCGTTAGTGGTGTACCTTCCAGCCTATGGTTTCTAAGTAACGAGAGATCTAGTCAAAAGAGTAAAGAATAGTTAGAGACGATGTGATGTCTCGCTTGTTGTTCCAGAATAACATAAGAAAATCTATGGTGCAAGCAAGTTGAAGGAAGGCCGCAAATAGTGTATAGGTCCCAAGCTAAAGTATAGTAAAGCGACAAAGTTTTATGACAAGAGTAAGAACAAGAAAGGGCGAGTGAGAAGGTGACGAGAATGGATAAGTCCTCGGGATTAAGCCCATGAAAACAAGAAAGCTAATGGTTTCTCTAAGTTATAGAAAGTTCAGTATAGCCTGAATGAACTCAAAGGAGTCTAAGACTAATAATATCTAGAAAAAAATGGAATACTGGCCTGGTAGTGGAATAAGGGTGTGATTGTGATAGATAAAGGATGATGTTTGGGCCTTCGACTGAGTAATGATTTGAAGAGGATTTCATGGATTGTACGGAATTAAAAATGTAAGGTGAGTCACATTGGGATGCTATAAAATACGATTATTGAAGTACAGTATCGCCCCTAAGTGGATCAGAAAAATCACTTCAAATATTCCTTGATACAGCATAAGCTCTAATGGCAATGTATTACGTAAGAAGTTTTAAGTTATCAATAGAAGATTGTAGATCAACATTGAGGTGAATCGACAATGGATGGATAAAGATACAAAGTATGAGATGAGATTAGACCATCATTCTTAAGACGAACAGTAATGAAGAAGTGTTAAAAGACTTGGATTTATGCATATGGGATAAGTAACGAAAGTAACCTGGAGTTCTGTAGCAGACCTCAATAACGATAAAGCGAAGTAAGAATTATGGTATAGTATGGCCTGCTTAGATGTAGTAAAGCTAATGACGCCCATAGACAGCTTGACATAATTTTGTATATGTTCACTAAGTAAGGCCTAGAGATTGGCTAAGAGCTGGAGGAAAGGGGAGAGAAGCATCGCATAGGCGCACATACAAAGTTAGAGTCGTACAGGCTGCATGATAGAAGGTAGCGATAGTTACGAGATTAGAAGAATTCCGACTACAAGTCGTGGTGTGAGAAAAAGGCTTAAAGGAGGGAATGCCCTGGCCTTTGGATTTATTCAAAGAACAGTTGCCTAAATGGCAAGAAGAGTATTAAAGTATTCGGAAGAGCTATGGGTTATGAGAATGATAAGTGCATCAGTCAACATTCGAGGACGAATGTTCCAAAGGGGGGAATGATGTTATACCCCATATTTTCGTACATGGAAGTACGCCATAAGTAAATTGATATAAGCTCGGAAATGAGATGTAACATTCTGTATTTTCGTATGTTAAAGTTTTGTTGTAAGGTAATCGACGTAAGTTCGGGAATGAGATTATTGTGAGATTATAAGTATTATGCTATTTCAAACAAGTGATGAGTAAATTCTTGAAGATGAGAGGACAAGCAAATCGAAGAAAATGAATTTCGTCGAAATTTGATATTTTGAGATAAAATACGGCATGAGCTAAAATACCCGCTATTATGGACTAGTACCATACAAGGTACCATATGGCCATGATAGTAAGGTATGTTAAAAGTGGGTAATTGATTAATTATGGGTAATGGCAGATTTTCTAGTTAATTAAGGAATTATTGGGTAATTAATTAAAAAGTTGGATAAGATTTAACCCTCCCCACGTGGCAGTAAGCCACCCCATGAAATTGTGACTCTTAAGACCTTACATTATGTGGCAAAATTATAGATATGGGGTTTTGCATTCTTAAAAAAACGTGAGTCACATATATCCACTCTTAAGAAAGAGTAATATGTCCATTCTTAACATATCCTTTCTTAAGAAACGTGAGAGTTATGTAGTCATATATCCACTCTTAAGAGAGTAAGATATCCATTCTTAACATATCCTTTATTAAGAAACGTGAGAGTTATATAGTCACATATCCATTCTTACGAAAGAATCACATATCCTTTTAGTAAAAGAAAACCATTATAAGTCTTAAGGAACTTGAAAATCACACCTCCATTCTTAAAGACGTAAGATTTCAAGGATTTTGCAAGAATGGAAATATTTGTAAGTTTCTGCATGGTGGATTTGGCGAGGAAAATACTCCTAGCAATGTTGAGTATTTTGATGAGATTTTGCGTGTGAAAGCTCTACAGCAACGGCAAGGATTTTGCAATTATAAGGGAGTATAGTGAAATCGTTTTCAAGAATATCATAAGGATTTTTCCCTACTTCGATCGAGCGTTACATGGTTTTTGCAAAGATGTGTATTAGAGGGATTGTTAAGAGAACCGGCTCAGGTATGTTAAGGCTATTCCTTCTTTCTTTTTGGCATGATCAATACGATACAAACGTAACGAGCAAATGCATAATTTCCATAAATGAGTCTATTCATAGAAATATTAGGGGTGTCTATATTCTTGATTCCACATGTGAAGTATTATATCTTTTGTTTATGGGTCTCAAAAAAATACATATTTGATAAAATTTATCCGACAGACATATTATTTTTATGACATTCAGAGAAAATTTTATTAATGTATTTCTTATGCATTTCATGCATTTATACATGTACATTGACCCATGATCAGATGGAGTTATATACGCGTATATTATATGTATATGGGATGTGGAAAAAGGTTATGGCGTTATATACGCACCACCACCTGATCAGCTGGTATACGTTGATGATTTGCCCACAGTGGCCGAAATAATACGATGGGATGCCCTCAGAGGCATGATGATGTTATGAATGCATATACCTCTGCATGGTATGCTATTTATACGTATATGCATGACATTATAAAAATGAAATGATTCACAGAGCTATGCAAACGTACATGTCGAGTCTTTTACTCCACGTTTCTCTCATATATATTATTTACTGATTTTCATTCCTTACATACTCCGTACATTATTTGTACTGATGTCTCTTTTGCCTGGGGACGTTGTATTTTATGCCCGCAGGTCCCGATAGACAGGTCGAGAGCCCTCCAAGTAGGCTATCAACTCAACGGAAGATGTTGGTACACTCCATTTGTTCCGATGTTGCTTATGTGGTCAGTATGATTAGGGCATGTACTGATTAGTATGGCGGGACCCTGCCCCGACCTTAATGACATTTATGTACTCTTAAAGGCTTGTAGACATATGTCGTGTACGTGAAAGATTGTACGGCCTTGTCGGCCTATGTTTTGAGTTTATAAATGATGATGTTGGCCTATTAGGCCCGTATGTCATGTGTATATGATGATGTAATAAGAAAGATACGTTACGTTGGTACTCGGTTGAGTAAGGTACCGGGTGCCCGTTGCGGCCCATCGGTTTGGGTCGTGACATTGGGCATCATTCATGGTCTTGCTAGCATAGTAGACTGGATGGAGGATTTTGTTGATACGTTACCCCAAAACTGCTCCAACCGCCACATCACTTGCATCAAACATGAGCTCAAAAAGCAAGCTCCAATCTGGTGTGGTGATAATAGGAGTAGTAGTCAATTTGAACTTGAGCAATTCGAATGCCTTCATACAGTTCTCATTGAAATGGAACTTGGCATCCTTCTCCGACAGTTTACACAAGGGGTTTACCACTTTGGAAAAATCCTTGATGAATCGGCGATAGAACCCCGCATGACCCAAGAAGCTCCTCACTCCCTTCACAGATGTAGGGGGTGGGAGTTTAGAGATCACCTCTATTTTAGCCTTGTCGACCTCAATACCATGCTTTGAAATTTTATGGCTGAGGATAATGCCTTCCTCGACCATGAAGTGACATTTCTCCCAATTCAAAACCAAGTTTGTTTCCTCACATGTTACCTAGACCTTGTCCAAGTTGTTCAAGCAATCATCAAAAGAATATCCGACCACGGAAAAGTCATCCATGAAGACCTTAAGAAAATCTTCCACCATGTCGGTGAAGATGGCCATCATACACCGTTGAAAAGTCTCCGGTGTATTGTATAACCCAAATGGCATTCGCGAGAATGCGAAAGTACCATAGGGACAAGTGAAAGTAGTCTTCTCTTGGTCCTCCGGAGCAATAAGAATTTGATTGTAGCCGAATATCCATCACGGAAACAATAGAAAGCTCGACCGGCCAACCTATCAAGCATTTGATCAAGGAATGGGAGTGAGAAATGATCTTTCCGAGTGACGTTGTTGATCTTCCGATAGTCCATACACACTCTCCACCCGGTCACCGATCTTGTGGGGATCAACTCGTTCTTGTCATTTGTGACCACAGTCATGCCCCCTCTCTTTGGGACACATTGCACCAGAGAGGTCCATGAGCTATTGGAAATGGGGTAAACAACCCCGACATCCAATCATTTTATGATCTCCTTCTTCACCACCTCTTGCATTACTTCATTTAATCTTCTTTGATGTTCAACGGAGGGATTGGCATCATCCTCCAAAATAATCTTGTGCATGCAAAAGGCGGGGCTTATACCCCGAATGTCTGCCAATGTCCATCCTATATCTTTCTTCCTCTTTTGTAGCACTGCCAAAGTAGAGTCTACCTGCACGTTAGTAAAACAAGAGGAAAGAATAACCGGTAAAGTAGAACATGGCCTAAGGAATTCATACCTGAGATGTGGAGGCAATGGCTTTAACTCCAAAGTGGGAGGCTCCTGGATGGAGGGCTTTGTTGGAGGAGTCTTCCGGTTCTCAAGATCTAAGGACAATTTTCGAGGTTCATAAGTGTACGACCCCATTCCTTGCAATGCATTTACACCTTCCACATAGCCTTCCTTCTCATCATCATCATGATTAAGCAATACGGCCTCCAACGTATCATCAACATTCATCATGGAACTAGCATCATCAACAATCACCTCGGTCACTAACTCCAAAACGAACAAACTTCATTGCTATTCGGTTGCCTCATAGATTTTCATACATGGAAAACCACCTTGTCATCGCCCACCCGGAAGATGAGCTCACCAGCTTCCACATCAACAAGAGCCTTCCTCGTAGTAAGGCTAGACCCAAGATAATAGGCACCTCATAGTGCACTTCGCAATCAAGAATCACTAAGTCCACCGGAAGGATGAACTTATCAACACGAACCAACACATAATCAATAATACCCAATGGTCTCTTCATAGTATGATCCGCCATTTGTAACCTCATAACTTTCGGTCTTGGTTGCCCAATTCCCAAAGTTTTGAACACCGAGTAGGTCATCAAGTTGATACTCGCCCCTAGATCACATAGAGCTTTGGCAAAGTCGGCGCTCCCAATAGTGCATGGGATTGTGAAAGCGCCGGGATCTTCCAATTTCGGAGCCATTGAGTGCACAATAGCATTCACTTGATGTGTTATCTTGATAGTCTCACAATTCATTGATCTTTTCTTTATCACCAAATCCTTCATGAACCTTGCATAGCCGGGGATTTGTTCCAACGCCTCAACCAATGGCACATTAATGGATAAGCTTTTCATCATGTCAATAAACTTCTTGAATTGGTTCTCACTATTTTTCTTGGCAAGGTTTTGAGGGTATGGAGGAGGAGGCCTTGACATTGGTGCCTTGGCCTTTGGCACTACCAGTTCCGGTATGTCAATCACGTGTTCCCTAGACGGGTTCACTTCTTCTTGAGTCTCCTCCACATTTTCATCAATACCAATTCTCACTTCTTCATTAGCTTGAACCACATTGCTTGGAATTTCATATTCTTGAATCACTACATCATCATCCATAATTCTTCTTTGGTTTGAGGTTGTTGCCTCCCCACCTTTTCCACTCCTTGTGGTTACGGCCATGGCATGTCCCTTCTTGTTCCCACCCTTCGGGTTCACCACCATGTCACTAGGTAGTTCCCCCTTAGGACGAGTGTTTAAACCTAGCGAGATTTGCCCTAATTGAACCTCCAAATTATGGATTGAAGTGTTGTGAGTGGCTAGTTAAGCATCAGAGTCGGCATTTTTCTCCATCATTTGTTTGAACATATTTTCAGTCCATCCCATCTCATTATTGGAAGAGCTAGAATCATGAGACGGATAAGGAGGCGAGTTGCTTGGTTGTTAATACATCGGGGGCCTTTGAAAGCCCGACCCCCGATTCCCTTGGTTATTATTCCAACCCCCTTGGTTGTTGCCTCCCCAATATCCTTGATTATTGCCACCCCAATTGCCTTGGTTGCCTTGATTATTCCAATTTCCTTAATTATTGTTATTGATCCAATTACCTTGATTGTTGTTACTATCACTCCAATTGCCTTGGTGGTTTTGATTGTTCTAATTTCCTTGATTTCCTTGAGATCGCCATTGTTGTTGATTCGGGCCTTGAGAGTTGTTTCTTTGCTCTTGGTAGTTGTTCATATATTGCACTTCTTTCTCTTGCTCATTGTATGATTCGTCTTGGTAAAACCCACTATCATCTTGCACAGATTGTTCCACACAGTTTTACACTTGTCGACCCTTTTGCCTTCGCGTGTTCACCATCATGTTGACACCTTCCATTGCATTTACTTGCTTAGGACCTTGAACTTGTTGAAGTTGAGCTTTGGCTAATTAATTCATTGTTTTAGTCAACTCGTCATGCAATTCTTTGTGTAGGTGAATCACATTTGGATTACCTTGAGGAACATTAGCTCTACTTTGCCATGCTGATGAAGTATCCGCCATTTCATCTAAAATATCACAAGCTTCGGCATATGGTATTGTCATGAAATTCCCACCGGGAAGATGGTTGACCACACATTGATTGGTAGTATTGATCCCCCTGTAGAAGGTTTGTTGAATCATAGACTTAGTCATGTCATTATTCGGGCACTCTTTCACCATAGTACGATACCTCTCTCAAATCTCGTGCAAAGGCTCATTGGGTTCTTGCTTGAATGCTAGAATCTCGTCTCGAAGAGTAGCCATATGCCTGGGAGAAAAGAACTTGGCAATGAATTTTTCTGCCAATTCATCCCATGTATGGATAGAATGGTTTGGCAATCTTTCTAACCAATCCAAGGCTTTCCTCCATAGAGAGAAGGGAAATAGCCTCAACCTTAGAGCATCCTCGGAGACGTTGGTCTGTTTACTCCCCTAACAAGTATGCACAAACCCCTTCAAGTGTTTGTAAGCATTTTGACTCGGAGCCTCGATGAAGAATCCCCGTTGCTCTAGCAATGTGAGCATAACATTGGTGATTTGGAAGTTCCTCGCCCTAATGCGGGGCGGGACTATGGCACTTGCGTATCTTTTGTTTGGCAACACCCGTTGTGGAGCCGCTCTTGGTGGAGGTGGGGGAGGGACGGGAATATTGTCATGAGGTGGTCGGCCTTGCCTATTTGCTTGAGGTTCAAGAGGAACCTCAGCACCTTTGTCATCGTCCACTTTCTCCCCCAAAGGCAAGTTTCCGAGAGGATCATTGTTGAGAGCCATTTTTGTACCTACAATCGATTCAAAAAAAGGTTAGTAACTCGGAGGAAAAGAAGACAAGTCACACACAAAACCAAATATATAGCTAAATTCGTTTTTAGTTCCCCGGTAACGACGCCAAAAAAATGATATCGCCCAAATTCACACCACTGATTGGGATTGTGAAGCGATCGATGCAATTATAATTGCCCAACTTTGAGTCAGGGTCGATTCCTCAGAGAGATTATATTGGATTAGGTATCTACTTAGACTAGGTGTATGACATGCCTAAAATGCACTTCCACATACTTGGTAGTTTCTTTCTACTTCTAAACTTTATGCTATTGTTTGTAAATGTAAAGCTATAGAACGATATTTTTGGTGTTGTTGTTTTTCAAGTTTATAAAAGATCTAGGGCTGTGACTTTCACTTAGGTGGTTACCTAACGGGTTGTGGGATTTAGGCATGTTTCATTGGTCGGGGTCTAATATAGCAATCAACACGCGATTACCCACGATACCTCTCGGTAGTTAGAGTGGTTTTGCCCAATTTGGCTTTCTCAAGTCCAAATGGGTAATTCACAAAACCGTTGATATATAGTCAAGTCGGGTCTTACTATCTCTAGATTCAACCCTTTAATTGGGGCTATCAATTTCTTGAGTTCACCCCAATTTCTTGTTAGCCATGTTTTCCTAGACTTAGTCTCTCTTTCTCAAGTAGAGACTAAGTCAATTAGGTATGAATCCATGTTTGCAACCATTAATTCCTAAATCAAACACTCATTAGGTACCCATACTAGGGTTGGGTCACAACCCTAGCTAGAGATTTAGCTACTCATAGGCAAAAATGAAGAAACTAAGGAAGAAAATAAGATTAAACTCATAATAAATGATAAAGGGATGAAAAGCCAATGTTAAAACGGTAAACTAATACAAAGTTTCCAAAAGCAGTAAAGGAAAAATGGCTATCTACTCTCTAGAGTTCAAACTTCACCAAAATTTGGCAAAAAGAACTATTTATACACAGCTAAAATTATCAGACAAAATTGCCCCTGCGGAGGTTCTGCGGCCGTACAATTCTGTGTGTGGTCCACACTTTGAAGTTGGGCTTGACATGATGGACTTCTACGGCCGCACAATTCTGGGTTGCGGCTGTACGTCTTCAGATTCTACGGACCGCACATTTCTGAGTGCGGCCGCACTCTTGAATTTGAGCTTGACAAAAGGGACTTATGCGGACCGCACATTTCTGAGTGCCGCCGCACTCTTGAATCTATGTCCGCACAATAATAGTGTGGTCCGCACTTCTTCATGGACTCAGAACTCCATCTTTATTAACCTCATCTTCTGCGGCCGCACTCAATATTCTGCGGTCCGCACTTTGCTCTTTTTGCTTGGTTTTAGTCTTTGTCCAAAAATACTCTTTCTCGAGTTGAATTTTATCGTTTTGGCTCTTTTTCCAATGCTCCTGCAAGTAATCACATTTTATCAGTTTTCGGGAATACCTTAAGTATTGTTAAGCTAAAACTAAAGTTAAAGAGTACAAATAAGTAGTCAAAATCCCTACTTATCAATATGACGAGAAGAATTTTCTTGGGATGCAAGAGGACTATGGATGCTTAATTTCTTCTTGATGTGTTGTACAGTCTCGAGTTATGAGTGTGTTGAGAGATCTTTCTGTTTCTCATTTGTGGAATGAAGTATATTCTTTTGTCTTGTTGACGAGTTTAGAATCAGGAAGATTAAGTGATTGCATAGTGGTTGTAACTATGATAGGGTCATAGAGAGATGCCAGTTTGAGGCTAAGTAGGTGGGTTATCTCCTGCGAGATGTTCTGAGGTGGTGTGATCTTTATGATGTTTCTGTGAAGAGTTTTATTCTGCGCAGTGGAATGTGCAATAATTTGAGTTCGGATGGCTTGAGGAAGTTCGCACAACTGTCACGAGAATGAATATGCGTATAGAAGATGATTTGAGGTATTTTATGGCTAGTGCTATATGAGCTTATAAAGGATTTAGTTGAATTACAATGCGAGATCATGGCAGTTATGAAGGAAGAGTATTGTGGTTATAGATGATGTGTATTATGGCTTTTGAGCCAAGTAGGGAAGGCTACTATTGACAATTAGATTGTATGGTCATGTGTTATACTGGTTGAACTGAGGCATACTTGGGGTTAAGTTATGGTTTGAAGAGGTCGATTTTGAGGATGACTCGACTAAGGAAATTGCTGGATGCATGATGTATTACACTTTATGGATATATGGAAATCTTGGAATAATTCATGTTTATTATTCATGGAGGACGTAGTGATCAAGGAAAAGAAAATGCTTGGTTGCTTTTTTTGGGTATTCATGTGCTGGTGAAGCACAAGACATTCAACACATATTGGCTGTGCATTGGTGATTAGAGCAGAGTGGATGACTCTCGAGAAGGTTCTAATGAGTTCAAGATTCATATGTGGTATTTGAGGATATCCCGGATTTGTATATGGCTAAGATCTGAGATTTGCATTAGGTGGTGCTGAGACTTGCGGTATTTCTATATCATTATTGATTCTACATTTCAGTATTAGTGAGGTTAAAGTAATAACTTCAAATTCACATAAGGTCTCTTTAGAGTGGGCATCTCAGTTGCGGTACTATTTGGTGCTTAAGAGGGGATACAATGGCTTATGGGCCATAGGACGATGTGGTTTCATGATAGGATCTCTTGGGGTGAGTTTTGGTTAAGGACCATAATGTACTGGCAAGTAGAATTTTTAACTTGAAGGCAAGTCAAAAGGAACTCGAAGAAATAGGTTAGCTTGGTAGTGGTTTGGATCAACATGGTAATAAAAGTGATCGGATCTTTTGGTATAGTGAGGCTTTACAGGTGTTTGGTGGCAATAATCTTGGGTTTGGCAGTCTGTGTGACTTGGTTGGATTGGAGGTTTAGTTTTATGGTTTGGTTATACGAAAAATGGGTTCCAAAGAGTTCATAATGTATTGGACCACAACTCGAGGCTGATGTCTTCTATTGGTGTAGAAGGTTTGTTACATGTTGCGAAGTTCTTTGGAATTGAGTTAAGTGGTGAGTTTCTTGTTGGTGGGTTGTCTATCCTACTTGTGATTCATAGTTGATAATGGGATTCTCATATTTTCATATGATGGCATAATAGATGCGGTGCATCATGTGGGATTGAGATTTGCATGTACAAGGTCGCGGTTCAATTTCGAAGAGAAGGTCATGAGTTCTAAACAACATGAATGGTTTCAAATGTTTAGAAGAATGCTGACATTATCTGGTATCACCTGAGAAGGGTGTGTATTCCAGAAGACACATTGTGTGGTGACTTACGGATACTGGATTAGTATTACGGTAATCGCCTAGTTGTTGACTGGTGATATTCAAATTTTGCTACGTGGCATGGGAGATTCATAGGAGTAATTCTAGTGAGATGATTGTGTATGAGGGATGTGTCAGTCATTTGAGTGGTGGAGTTGGGATTGAATATGGAAATCCCTCTATTTTCGAGGTTTAGAGACCGGATGTTCTCAAACGCAGATTATTCCTTGGTTGCAGATGGTGAGGGTATGTTAAGAGTTTGACTTATGGTTATGTTACTGTGGACTTTTTGGAAGGCTATTTAACTATTTGTGGATGATCAAAGTTGATTTGGGGGCCCACTGGCAGGCCTAATAAGAATGTGGGATCTACACCAAATCAGGTTTGTTTACTCAACACATTTATTTTGAAGGGTGTGTCATCGACTAGAGTTGATCATATTCGTGACTTGGTATGTTCCATGTGTCACTCTCTTATTCTACGATGGTTGTGAGACTGTTGACTCTTTATGCACACGATATGGTTTTGCTTGGGCTTTGTGTAACGACCCGACCGTTCGTTTTGACTATTATAGTCCCGTTCCCCCATTTACTATTTATTTTGTGTTCATTTGTTGTTATGTGACTTCCCGGGGTAGTTGGTTTGGTTTCGGAAATGTTTCGAAATGAGTTGGGACACTTAGTCTCAAGGTTGGAAGCCTAAGTTGGAAGAGTTGACTGGATGTTAACTTATGTGTAAATGACTCCGGAATAGAATTTTGATGGTTCCGATAGCTTCGTATGGTGATTTTGGACTTAGGATTGTGTCCGAAAATTGATTTGGAGGTCCATAGATGATTTCGGCTTGAATTGGTGAAAGTTGGAAAAATATTGAAGTTTGGAGAGTTGAGAGATTTGATCGAGAGTTGACTTTGTGGTTACCGGGCTCGGATTTTAGTTCCGGAAGTTGGAATCAGTCCATTGTGTCATTTATGACTTGTGTGTAAAATTTGGGGTCAATCGGAGTTGGTTTGGTATGTTTCGGCATTAGTTTTGGAAGCTAGAAGTTCATAAGTTCATTAGGCTTGAATCGATGTGCGATTCGTGATTTTAGTGTTGTTTGATGTGATTTAAAGCTTCGAACGAGTTAGTGTGATGTTTTAGGACGTGCTGGTATGTTTGGTTGAGGTCCCCGAGGGCCTCTGGTGGATTTCAGATGGTTAACAAATTGAAATTTGACTTGGAAGAGTTCCTGAAACTGCTGATGCCTGTGTTTATGGTTTCCTTAATCACGATCGCGTGGGAAGGTTCGCGATCGCGAAGGTTTATTTGGGCGACTGGTGGAATTGTTCTATGTGATCGCGAGAAAAGGTCTACGATCACGGAGCTTTGGCATTTTATGTATCGTGAACGCATATGTTGGGTCGCGTTCGCGAAGAAGAAAGGAGGAGGTTGGGAGTCCACGCGATTTGTTCTTCACGATCGCGTGAAGGAGTCCGCGATTGCGTAGGTTGATGAGTCTGTGAATTGCATTCGCGATGTTATGTTCGCGTTCGCGAAGAGTACTTTGAGGGCAGCATAATTTTTGTTCTTCGCGATCGCGAGGGACTTTTCGCGATCGCGAAGAGGAACATCTGGGCAGAATATAAGATTTGAAAAACGAGGGTTAGAGTATTATTTCATATTTGGACTTTGGGAGCTTGGATTGAGGTGATTCTTGGAGAGATTTTCAAGGAATTGATTGGGGTAAGTGATTCTAACTCGGATTTGGTTAATATATATGATTCTATCATTTTTTTAATCATTTAGTTAGTGTTTTGGGTTGAAACATTTGGGGAAAATTGTAGAAACTTCATAGGCTTTAATTTGAGGATTCAAGGGTCGCGTTGTGATCGGAATTGATTAATTTTGATATGGTTGGACTCGTAGTTGAATGGGTGTTCGGATTTTGTTAATTTTGCTTGATTCCGAGATATGGGCCTGGGGTTGGCTTTTTGACTTTTGTTAATGAACTTAGCTTTATCATATGAAATTGATTCCTATAGCTTGTGTTGATTGTATCGAGTTGTTTGTGGCTTGATTCGAGTCGTTAGGAGGCCGATTCCCGAGGCAAGGGCTTGTTGGAGTAGAGATTTGCACGGTTTGAGGTAAGTAATGCTTCTAAACTTGGTTCTGAGGGTATGAATCTATGAATTACGTGTTATGTGGTTGGTGTTGAGGTGACGCACATGCTAGGTGAAAGGCGTGTGGGTGTGCACCGTAGAAATTGTGACTCGGTCAATTCCATGGAACTGTGTAGTCATCTAATCTTGTTATTATTCGTGTACTCTCCAATTGAGCTGTGATTCATGTTACAAAATCATGTTTAGGCTATGCACTGGTACTGTTGGTGTCACGACCCAAACTGGAGGGTTATGACTGGCTCCCGGACCATACCTGCACCAACGTACATTTTATCTAACCTTTCTTATTATCTATAGGGCCGACGATATCAACATAAATGGTAGACATGAATCATGAGCAACCAACAATGACAGATAATGGCATGACTATACATAACATGGGCCGACACGTCTGTCATGAAGCTATATATAAGGTATGAGCTGACAAGCTACCATGAGAGACTATACAACAAAAATCAGCTGACAAGGAAATCCAAACTATACATGAGTCGACACCTGTCTACGAGCCTCTATAGGAACATAAGTGCTGTAAAATTGCCAGAACAGGGCCCCGACATACCCATAATTTCACGATCCAAACCGATGGGCCGCGACGGGCACTCGGTACGTTACTCAACTGAGTACCAACATAACGTATCTTTCGTATCATTCCATCATAGGTAAATGAACCAGAGTAAAGCATGAGGGAATAAAGTTATATATATGACGTACTAGCCTATAAGACCCAAAACGATCACTCGTACATTGAACATAGGCCGACAAGGCCATACAACCTTTCATATACATGACATCTATCTACAAGCCTCTAAGAATACGTAATTGTCATAAAGGTCGGGACAGAGCCCCGCCATCCCAAACAATACACATCTAAATCATACTGACCAAACAAGTAACTCCAGAGCAAATGGAGTGCACTAACATCTTCCGCTGAGCTGATCGCCTACTTGGAGGACTCTCGACCTGTCTATCGAGACCTGTAGGCATGAAACACAGCGTCCCCCAGGCAAAAGGGACGTCAGTACAAATAATGTAACGAGTATGTAAGGAATGATAATCAGTAAATAATAAAAATGAGAGAAACATGGAGTAAAAGACTCGACATGTACGTCTGCATAGGTGAATCATTTCATTTTTATAATATCATGCATATGCGTATAAATGTGATACCATGCATAGATATATGCGTTCATAGCATCATCAAGCCTCTGAGGGCATCCCATCATATCATTTCGGCCACTGTGGACAAATTATCAACGTATACCAACTGACCAGGTGGTGGTGCGTATATAACGTCATAACCTATTCCTATATCCCATATACATATAATATACACGTATATAATGCCATCTGGTCATGGGTCAATGTACATGTATAAATGCATAAAATACATAAGAATTACGTTAATAAGATTTCTCAGAATGTCATAAAAATCAATATGCCTTTCGGATAAACTTTATTAAATACGTATGTTTTTGAGACCCATGAACAGAAGATATAATAATAATTCACATGGGGAATCAAGAATATAGACACCCCTAGTATTTCTCTGAATAGAGTCATTTATGAAAGTTGCGTATTTTGGTCGTTTCATTTGTATTATTTGAATCACACCAAAAGAAAAAAAGGGATATCCTTAACATACCTGAATCCATTCTCTTGACAATCCCTTTAACTCCGTCTTTTGCGACAAAACACGTAATGGCGAGATCGAAATAGGGAACGACCAAATTCAATCACAATAATAGCACAAACCAGATACCTACCAAGTGCTCCATCGTGTGTAATTTGGTATTATAGTAGGAAGATGTTATGTGTTCTTTTGATATATTCTAATGTGTCTTTGTAATGGAAAGATCACTAAATTTGGATCACTTGAAAATCTGAAAGACAAAATGAAGCAAAATGGTCACAATTTCTAAGTATGATGCAACACGTAATGAAGAAATGTGCTTGAATAGGTGTGGGTCCACTTCATGTGGTGGCTTTGCCGCATAACATTAATTTCCCACCTTTAAATTTGAGTTAAGAGTCATTACTTTGAAGGGTGGGCTCCCACGTTGGGGAATTTTAACCTTTATCCAATAATTTAGGTAATATCTCATTACCCAATAATTAATCAATTACTCACATAATTAAGAATTATCTCAACTTACTTAAAATACTACTCACTTTTAACACACCTTATACACCTTAATATCATGGCCATGTGGTACCTTGTATGGTATTAGTCTATAAATATCGGGTATTCTAGCTCGAGCCGTATTTTATCCTAAAACTTCAAACTTTGACGAAAATCATTTTCTTCGATTTGCTTACCCTCTCACCTTCACGAATTTACTCATCACTTGTTTCAATTAGCATAATGCTTATAATCTTAGAATAATCTCATTATCAAACTTACGTCGATTAACTTACGATGAAACTTTAACGTACGAAAAATGCAGGATGTAATGTCTTTTTTCCGAGCTTTCAACAATTTACTTATGGCGTACTTTTACATACGAAAACATGGAGTGCAATACATAATGTCTATAACAAAAGTGCATACCAAGACCACGGCATGTCCGGAGAAGGGATCTCGCCAATAATTGCTGAATTGGGCAGCCTACTGTGGTGGGGGAGCTGCGTCTACCTTTCTATCAGAACTTGCAGCACGACATGCATCGTCCACAAATAAAAGGAACATCGGTATGAATAAAGTACCGAGCATGTAAGGCAGGAAAGCATAAATAAGAACTGTTATGTAAGCAGGGATAGGGAATATCCAACCTGTAACATCTGTATGCCTATAAGGGTGACTGGCATGAAATGCATGATACATACATACATACATATATATATATATATATGTATATACGCTTAAAAACATACGCCTCTGTGGGCATCATCATCATCATCATATCGTACCCGGCCATAATAGGCTCGGTAAAAGCGTACCCGGCCATCATAAGGCTCGGTAGAATCGTACCCGGCCACATGGAGCTCGGTAAAACCCAACTGATCAGTGGTTGCACAATAGGTTCCGTACCCGGCCGACTATAGCGTGGCTCGGTAGAGTAAAATAGGTACATATATGTAATGCATGCTGGACTCATTGGAATCACATTCTGAACCTTTCGGAGTGATGTAAGGCTGGTAACCTCTGTTATTAGGTCTAACTCTTTGTCATGGGTCTTATAAGAATCAGGAAGTACCAACAACATTAATAACATAAGAATAAGAGACGTAACATCAACATCAATTGTTCCATAAGAAGGGAAACAATGTAAGTACTGCTAGCTTCTAAGAGTGGAGTATCATTGGAATTTCGTTCATTATGTACAATCGGACTCGTGCAAGAGAAGGAAAGGTATAGCCTCACATACTTTGTATATACTGCCTAATCTCAAGCTATGTAAATGTCACCACTCCTTAGTCTGCAATAAGAAAACTGATACTATCGTTATCTTTTAAGCGTCGTAACTATTATATATCGACCGCAACCTATTTTATGATGAAATGGACAACACCTTCCCTATTTATATGACTCCCCATAAGTTAAAACAATCACCAAACAATATCAATAATAATCATATTAAGCCTCCCAAAATAGTCCACCAACCAACAACATTACTAACAAGCCTTGCGATAGATATCTCACAAGTTCTAGCTTCAACGACTTAGCCGCAACTTGGATAATCTTAAATAAATGTAGTGTAAGAGATTACTTACCTTTAAAAAGATAGAAAAACTCTTATTTGACCTTAATTCACCACGAAATATCCTTCCAATACTTCCACAAGAACAAGGAAGCGAAACTAGCAATCAATTTGGGGTTTTCGGCACTAGAATCATTTTGGAAGACTTAAATCACCTAGGATTGGTATTAATAACTTGAGAGAGTATTTTACAGAATGTAAACCACTTGTAATAATCTCCCACACGATCTGGAACCACACAAAAATCAGCAACAACAAGAAGAACAAGAAACTTACTAGCGCTACGGAATTCCCGACACTTGATTTTTGTTGTTTGCCTTTTGTTTGGGTCTTGGATCATGAGAGAACCTTGAGAGAGAGTTTTTAGGTGTCGAGGGTCTGAAGAGAGTGAAAACAAATGAGTGAAAACGGGCTTAAGGAGTCTCATATATATCAATATATCTCAACTGCCTATGTGGGTCCCATAGAGAGCTGCTTGCGCAGTTTCGCAAAAACGCAAATATCTCTCTACTCTGACGTTGTATTGACAAACGGTTTAATGCGTTGGAAACTAGAATCATATATATTCAATTTTGTGGGTAGATTACCCTGTAGTTCCAAGTAAATTGGGAGAAAAGCTTATTAACATTAGACCTAAAGTTTAAGTAAAATAATAAACGTAAGTTGCGACAACTTTTGCCGACTTATGTTTCATAACTCGTTTGACTTCAAGACTTATGATACGGATATTATATGATTAAAATACCTTAAAACACGACCTCCTGAGAATATTAAGCACCTCTAGTTTTACCCAAAAATACGGGTTACAACATCCTTGATTCGTTTAACTTCTAATACGTGTTAACCACTCTCATACACCCTTGTATCATTTAAGACCAATAGGATTAACTTTTTATCATCTCAAAGATAATCTCTTCTCAGATTCATGTCGACTAACTTACGGCGTGATCTAATGTACGCGGATATGGGTTGCAACACCATCCCCTCTTAGGAACATTGGTCCTCGAATGTAGGGTTTATGGGGAGTCTAACTCATCGTGGATTCGGACGGAAATTTCCGGACCGAGTTTCCCCTAAAAAATGGACACTAACCTAACTTGCAAGCAGTTAAACCTAACCTATAGCCTCACAACTCTATACGAAGCATTATGGATATGTACATTATCTGCATATCACCATTTTGTATTAAGTAAGAGAATTCTCAAGCTATAGCTTACCTCATTGTAATACCCCGGAAAAATTTGAAGTATTTCAGTGTAAAGCCCCATAATTTTCGCAAGTGAATTCAAGGTTTCATGGTGCCGGAGTAGGCTTACGTGTTTGAACAATGCACCGGAAAGTAAAGGAAAATTTTTTGCGGAAAAACACGTTTATATGGCCCATTATGCGATTGCATAATCACTCTGCGGACCGCATAATGACCGCAAAGTGAAGCAGTAAGTTTGGCCAACTTGAGGTCCGTTTTGCGGTCGATTAGGCGACCGCATAATCGATATGTGGACCGCATATCGATCGCATAATCCCTCTTGGGTTTTTTGTGGAGGGAGTTCTGCGGTGCATTAAGCGATCGTAGAATGAGTATGCAGACCGCATACTGGTCCCATACCTGGGCCAAACGTTCAGGCCCCTGAGGGCCATTTCTGCGGTCACTTTGCAGATCGCATAACCATTATGCGGTCGCATATGCGACCGCAGACCTATGTCGGGGCACCCATTTGCTTAATATTTTTTATTAATTCTATAAACTCGTAATGTTTTGGAAATTATGAATGAAGCTGCTAATGGGAATGAAAAGGAAGTTGTTAATAAAATCTTTTCAGTGATTGATTAATGGATTACATCTCCTCTTTATTCATGGATGAGTTTGGGTAGAAGGAAGTCTAATAGGCTTGCTCGGCCGGGTTCTCTCGATTGAGCGCCGGTCACGCTCCCTGAGTTTGGGGTATGACAAACTTGGTATCAGAGCCTAAGGTTTTAAAGTGTCCTAGGCTGTCTCGGAGCCGTGTCTAGTAGAGTCCTTCTTCTCGGTGTGTTGTCGACCACATCTATAATGAGGAGGCTACTTGGACATTTAGGAATTTCACACTTTGTTGATACTCCAGAATCATGCGATAGAGCTCAAGATAGGAAGCTAATTTCTTCATTATGTCTCATGATATTTTTCAGATGAGTAATCCACGAGTTCAAAACAATGAGGAAGGAATGACCGCTCCATTGAATCTGGGGAAGATTACACAAGAGTTCGTTGGGAGAATGCGTCGAGCCGTGGAGGGGTTGGAAGAACTTGTTCCTAAGGGAAGTGTCCTTATTCCTACCACTGTCACCGCACCACCAGATCGTGTGGTGAGAGAATCTAAGAAACAAAAGAGGGTTGTTGGTGCTAATGAACCAGATTGTGTGATTTGGAAGAAGCAACACTTGAGAACATGTTGGATCACCCTTGAAATATGTTATGGCTGTGGAAAGAGGGGGCACAAGAAGAACAAATGCCCTAGGTTGGGTACACCCATCCAGTTATGTCCGTCATACGGGAAGGAACATTTGGCATCCTATTGTAAGTATGCTCAGCAGCGCGTTAGAGGTGGTATCTTTGGGCAATTCTAAAGGCCCACACAGAAATCCGGTGCTGGAATTGTTAGTCCCGCATTGGAAGCTTAGAGGAAGGATAAGGGGTATTCTTATGATGTATGCAAAAAGGGTAAATATCAAGTCAGTGAGACGAGTCAGTTCAGCGGACCTCATCCCTGTTGTGTGAAGTGTGGGAGATGCCATCCAGGAGTGTGTCACTATGGTACAAAGGTATACTACAAGTGTAGTATGACGGGCCACTTTCAAAGAGATTGTTATTTGTCTCTCCAGAGCATGGGCAAGGGTATGGTATAGCCAGCCAGTTCTGTATCTACTACATCCACAACGCCTCCCCTAGCTAGAGGCACTATAATGCCTGCAGGGCGTGGAACAACTAGGGATGGTATTCAGAGCTCGGGAGGGCCCAACCGGTTTTATGCTATGAGGAGACGTCAAAAGTTTGAGGCTTCTCCAGATGTGGTTATAGGTATATTGACTGTCCGATCTCATGATGTGTATGCTCTTATTGATCCCGGTTCCACTTTGTTATATGTCACATCTTATGTTACTATGGAAGTTAGGATAGAACCGAAACAACTTTATGAGTCGTTCTCTATATCTACTCTTAGAACGAGACACGGTATTCGTGAAGCCTCTTTATCACAATTCCTTATATTTACAACCTCTTGAGAAATTGAGTTCTATAATGGGTTCCTTGAATTGCGTTATAACCCTAGGTTAATACTTCCCACTGCTTCCCTAAATTCTCAACAAGGGACAATACCTGATGAATTTTGTACAGACCCTTTTGATTCAAATGGATAACATATGCTCATTTGTGCCTATACATGCATCACCATAATATCTACCTATGCGGTATCATATCCAATGGAAAGCAGCCTAGTGTTGAGATCCTTCCTGCGTCACTGTTTTCCTCTCCGGTATATGTGACTTCTATGGTTGGAACAATTATTCTACTCCTTTATGAATAGTATCATGAATCCTTTTCATTGAAAGGGGCCACTTATCCGCATAAAGTTTCTGAGCAACTTGAGATTTATCACAAATTAGTCACAGGGAGATCTTGTTGTTTACCCATCTCAGTTTGACTTTCATGTCCACCTAGATCATGCCTCAGTGAGTAACTCACCTTGTTCCCAGTATTGTGGTTGCCCGTGAATTGGCCTGATATGGCAACTTGAGAGTTGTTATGGCAAAAACATGTCTAGCTCACGGCAAAGTGTTCATTCTCTCTAACTAATACATGATTTCATCCCAACATTAAGATGTCCTAGATACATGATTCCACTTGTGTGAGATTGAAAGTTAAGAAGCCTTATGATGAGCATATTGAATTGAAAAACAAACTCGCCGTATCTCTAGTCCTCTCACATAGGATCAAATATTGGCATAGGTTAAGCTGTGGGAATGAAAATAATCTCACAAGTGTTCAACTTCTTTTCATCCTCGTAAGTTTGTGGCATAGATTCCTTGTGCTAGTTACTATTAAGTGTGTAATGCAACTTTGTGTATCTTGAAACCCATATCATATTCGGGGTGCTAGAATATTCTCATTTCGAGTTAAACTAAATTTTCCCTACATACCAAGAGGTGACTGGTGTCACATAAGTGTTAGCTCTCTTTGAGGCTTACTATTGCCAAATAAGGCACGAATGGAATGAAACAATTGTTGATGTCCTTTTCATGACTCATTTCTTTTAAATCTCAGAATCATGAAAATTTTCCCTACGTTATCAATGCCTACTAGGCAACTCTATGACTCGTTTGTTGAACCGATGATATCACCACAACGAATCACCATGTCAGTTCTATTGGTAGTGACCTTCATGTCTCTTAGGATATAACCTCCTAAAATGCCATGCTCAGCACGTTGATAGATTCTTGAATATTTCCAGCAAAATCTCGAACCTCGTTGTTCCTGTTTGTAGCAAATCTATCGAGTATTGTAGGTTCTGGCATGTCAAACAAGAAGCATCATCCCGTGATCAAATATATGTGATAGGCAATTTTATGGTCATAGCCAAGCTAGAACATCTTAGAGAAATTGTTGGAGATTGCCAAAGGTTTAGTTTGGGTGTTCGACGTGGAGATTTAGAGTTGAAGAAAGTGAATGGGTTATTCTCAATATTTTCTGCAAGAGGATGCTATGTGAATTGTCAATAAAAGTATATGAAGTCACATTAGGCCTTATGAAATTTTGAAAGACAATAGGCTAAACTATGAGTATGATGTTTCCCTATTATTGTTCTTCGTGTACCTGGTGTTTCATGTGTCTATGTTTAATAAGGTGAAGATAAGGGATAATGGGATTGTGAGGAGCAACTATTTTCAATCCTTGTTAGAAAAGTCCGGGAGTTGAGATTGTCTCTGTTAATGTGCTATGGCGAAGTCTGTAAGTTGAGGAGACCACACGGAGGGAAACAAATATTAAGGAAATAAATTGTTCCCACTTGAGTGTATAGTTAAATGATTGTGATTTGAAATGTACTTCTGTGTGTTATGATTTAAATATGTTCAGCTCATGTCCAGATACCACTCTTGATAGTATAATTCCTGTAATGATGAGATTAGTGACGTTTTTATACATTGTGATGTTTTGTCAAGTTGCGGATGTGTTGTTAGGAATTGTTTTGGTGTTACTATGGTAGGTGGATAGGCCAAGTTACAGGGGAGACTCTGGTGAAATGTTTTTTGGTAATTTAGGGAGTTAACCAAATTTTGAAACTACTGGTGTGTGTGAACCAACAGTTGAACCACATTGAATGCTAATGACGGATTTTGACCCTCATTAGAGGATGAATGATCCTAAGCAGAGGAGAATGTAACACCCCGGAAAACTTTGAAGTATTTTAGTATAAAGCCCCGTAATTTTCGCAAGTGAATTCAAGATTTCGTGGTGCCGGATTAGGCTTACGTGTTTGAACAATGCACCGGAAAGTAAAGGAAAATTTTTGGCGGAAAAGCGCGTTTATGCGGCCCATTATAACAACAACCCAGTATAATCCCACTAGTGGGGTCTAGGGAGGGTAGTGTGTACGCAGACCTTACCCCTACCATGGAGTAGAGAGGCTGTTTCCAATAGACCCTCGGCATCCTTCCCTCCAAGAACTCCCCACCTTGCTCTTGGGGTGACTCGAACTCACAACCTCTTGGTTGGAAGTAGAGGGTGCTTACCATCAGAGCAACCCATTATGCGGCCGTATAATCACTCTGCAGACCACATAATGGCCGCAGAGTGAAGCGGTAAGTTTTGCCAACTTAAGGTCCGTTTTTCGGTCGATTATGCGATCGCATAATCGATATGCGGACCGCATATCGGTCGCATAATCCCTCTTGGGGTTTTTGCGGAGGGAGTTCTGCGGTGCAATATGCGTCCGCAGAACGAGTATGCAGACCGTATACTGGTCGCTTACCTGGGCCGAAAGTTCAGGCCCCTAAGGGCCATTTCTGCGGTCACTTTGCGGACCGCATAACCATTATGCGGTCGCATATGCGACCGCAGACCTGTGTCGGGGAACCCATTTTCTTAATTTAAAACCCGACCTCCATTCCATTAAAACACCCTTTTAGTCTATTTTTGAGCTCATTTATGATATTTCTAGTGTGAGAGAGAGAGAGGGTTATAGAGGGAGGGCCTAATTTTCATCAATTAATCTCCAACCATCACTCAAAGCCTTGGAAATATTCAAGTAGAGCACCAAAATTCTTCACCCTAAAATGTAAGGCTTCATCACCCCAACTCTTAATTTCAAACATAGCTATAATGGGTAATTAGTGTGATACTTCATGGGTATGAGGGTGGTTCATCTTGCATGCATGTGATAAAGAGTGTGGGAAAAATAAAAAGTGAACTAGAACCATGAACGTTTTCCTAATTTTGGGTTCAATTTGTATATTGCTAAAATAGATTGAGGTTTCTAAGGGTTCCGGATAATTGTAGAGTCTAAAGAAGCGCGATTGAGGTATGTTGGCTAAACTTTCTCTCTTGGAATTGAATTCCATAATGTTTCTGTAAGTTTCAAAGTGTGGGTTACATATTAAAAAGTTATGGCTTTGAGTCGTGTTTCAATGAAAGATAGAATTGTCTGAAAGCTTTTGTACTAAATTCATGCCCATTAGTGGCTGCTTTAACTAATGTTTTGATTTATAAATATATCCAGTGTGATTCGAGTTCTATCTACTCATGTGTTTAAATTGTACATTGTCATTTATGGGGGAGAGTATTGCAAGAGTAAATGGTGTATTGA
>AWOL01S0015685.1:179518-197056 GCA_000715115.1 Nicotiana otophora | reverse complement strand
TATATATATATATATATAACAAAATTAGAAGTTTTCTGTATTTTTAATGGCGTATAAACCTATGATAAGGTCAAAATACTCCTAGAAAAGCAAAAGGTTCAAATTCAACTTACAAGACTAAAACCTATTCGCAGCTAGTAGGTAATAGGTATCACCTATATACATATCATAGCAAGACGAGTCAAAAACCGAAGCAATGCTTAGTGGAAAGGAGTTTCAAGGGAATAATTATTATGTCAATTCGATCTTGTAGAGATAACAGCAACGAAATTTTACCACAGGTAAAAGCTGGAAAAAAAAAAAAGAAGAGTTTGCTTAAGAATAATGCTTGAATCAACAAAAAATTTCAGTAAGGTTTTTAACTTCAGCGAGAGTAGACAAGTTCCCCAAATAAGAATAAGTTAAAATGTGATTAAAGGAAAAGTAATTCTCAAATCAAGCCCTAGACAGGACAGTTAAGAATACATCAAGCTATGGCGATCCAATGAATTACAATTTACAGATCAGAGCATCGACATGGAAATGCTAAGTATAATGCAGCAATAAACTGATTTGACTTGCACAGATGCATGTAATCAAATATTAATGAAGTTCAAAGCTAGTCTTACTACGAAAATTGAGGTCTTAATTAGCAGATCAGCCAAAAAAAATTCTTCAGTCAAAATAACCCTAGATTTTGGGATCCAAATCTAGAGAGAGAGAGAGAGAGCTCACCTTTATCTGCTACGCTGCGAAACTCCGGCAGATGCGACAGAGGAGAAGCTAGGACAGCTTTTTGGATATTTATAGCAAAGACTTTCAGCTGAGATGCCCACACTTATGAGCTAAATTACATTACTGCCATGCCCATTCTCAAATTCCCTTGGAAAAGAAACACTTTCTCTTTCAAATATATATGGAGTAACAAATTAAAATATTTTTTAGTATTTAGTGGTTTTTAACATGCAATCCCAACTTCATTAATGTGATAAAAATTTAAGTTTATTTTAACTATTTAAATTTACTTAATGTGATATTCTTTTTATCAAACTAACTTATTAATTAGTCTAATAGTTTCTCCCACTGTCATTAAAATACTTGAGAACTTAAATTAATATCTTAAATGTCGAGTACAATCAAATATTGTTGTATAAAATAAACTTAAAAAATATAAAATGATGAAAAAGTGCGTAATCGAAAAATTGGGTGTTAAGAGTACTAATCAAGTGTGTCGTATGGGAATAGAGGTAGTGCTATAACTTATCGTAAATATTTGATGCGAATAAATATTTACCGTGATGATATTGGTGTGCTATTGGGCATTGTTTCAAAACTATATAAGAAACCAAAAAAGGCTGCATCTTCCTTTTAAAAAGTATCTTAATTTAACGAAAAAAATAAAGTAAAGGATAATAAAACAGATTCCAGCAATATTAAATTTAGTCTCAATTCTGTTTCATGTGCTCTACAGACTACAATGTTCAGGCCATATCCATTGTTCCACATGTTGATGAGCTGGGGAGTGGTTGGGGCATTATATAATTTTGTTAAACCCAAGTTATTCCTTAAGCTAGCATTATATTAGTGTTATTATTGGTTTAATCTTAAGTTATTAACCAATAATAGGTGGGGATTCGAATAAGAATATAATTGCGCTTTATAAATTACATTTCGTAAATGTGATCTATGATATATGCTGAATTTATATATGCGACTTATAAATAGCAGTTGATGAATGCGGATTATAAATCGCAATAATTAAATGCAACTTATTTATAACTTATAAATTGCAACATATTTAAATCGCAACAAGTGAAAGCGACATATAATCGTAGATGTTGAATGCAATTTATAATCGCAATAGACTAATTAGATTTATAAATCGTAATTGACTAATACGATTTATAAAACGCAGTCGTCAATACGATTTATAATTCAATCGACGAATACGATTGATAAATCAACAACAATATACATACCCAGTATAATCTCACATAGTGGGATTTGGGGAGGATAGTGTGTACGCATACCTTGTCCTTACTTTGTTGAGATGCAAAGACTATTTTCAATGTACCCTCGACTCAAAAGTATATGCGAAATGCAATTATAAATCGCTATCCATGAATGCGATTTAAAATGCGATTTAAAAATCGCAATCCATTAATGTGGTTCACAAATCGTGATCGGAGAATGCGATTTATAACTCGCAATTACAGCATCCGGCTTACGGGTCGCTCTCTACAAATGCGATTGCGTTGACACCCCAAATTAAAGTAGTCTGAGCTCTGAAATACTTTCAGCTGGAGGAAGTACTTTCGGTTTACTGCATGTATATATTGACGCTATACTAAAGCTGGAGAAGCATTGGAGGTTAATCCAGAAAAGCATGACGCTTTGTGGTGTTTGGCGAAGGCACATACATCTCATGCATTTTTAAATCCTTATCAAGATGAGGCCAAGGTTTACTTTGACAAGGCAGCTCAGTGCTTCGAGCAGGAAGTTGATGATGTTATCAATCTATATTAATTATAAAATTATGAAACATTAAACTTTTCTGTAACAGAAAACAGAAACAGAAAATCAGCAGTAAAATAGAATCTGGAAAAATAAATTTTGGAATGAAATCGAGCCCGCTGAATGTACAGTATGTCCTTAAGGAAATTATTCCCCTCAAGTACCCGAGGTGTTGGAATATTATCCTCCCAGGATAGAATGATTTAACTCACTAGTGTATCGGTACCTAAAACTTTGTTGAACTGCGAACCACTTAATGATTGTAAATCATATTGGAATTTATTTATGCAGAAGAAGAAGAAGTAGTTCAGAAAATTTCGTAAGGAAAAATTTTGGGATCAAGGCGAATTTATAGCCATTTTCTAGCACTATTTTTGAAAATTTGCAACCTTTCAGAAACAACCATAGTTGTTGGAACATGCGAGAATGTTTAAAATATTCCGGAAAAAGAATTTAAAATAATTCGGGAAAAAAAACGGATCGGGTCGCGTCGCGCGCGGGGCCTGGGTTTATTCCGGGTTAACTTTTCGATAATTAATTAAATAATTGAAAAATATTTGTCCAATCAATCTTTGACCAAATCCAAATCTGAATCCAAAGCCGAAGACGAAGACGAGCGAGTGACGGCGCGAGGTTTACTTTCTTTCCAACCCATTTAACACCAAGAGAAGTGCTTTCTTAATATAAGCACATTCCTTTTTTTTTCCACCGCCAATGAGGGATAATTGCTCTTTTCAAAGCATAAGGGAACTCACTTTTCCTTCATATTTCTTCCCTCCATTTTCCATTCACGAACCTTCAATCCCAACAATCCCTCACATGAATGGGGAATGGCTATAAGACAAAGGAATGCACGGACGAGTGCGTAATTTACAAGCAAGGATTAATTGCATTTGGATAAGTAGGTTTCCCTTTGACCTTTCCGTAGTGAACTTATATCGGATATACTCGATCAATCGGTAGATTTGATATCTTTGAATCGTCGAGCTTTGTTGTATACTTGACAACATACGTCACACAATCAACCCTTAACCATCTATGGTTCTCATGGTTGTGTTCGTTTCAGCCATGAACACTGCATGGTTTTATGAGTGCTTAGAGAATGAGCCTCTATTTTCATTCCCCTTGAAGCGGCTTACACTTCACACTCACATAGGTGATTTCTAAACGTGTAGTCCTATAGACACACTATTTGGTCATTTCCTACCAGACTTAGCAAATCATTAAGAAGCTTTAAGCTTTATTGACTCATCAAAAAGCCTTACTGTTTTACCCTGATTTCTGAACATTGTCTTCATCACGAGAATGGGTTGATTTATTTGACAATATTGAACCGTCATTCATGACTTTGTTTGACCTCTTTGAAGCTAGCTCTTGGGGATCTCCAGTCTGCTAGGTAGAGTTACCGCCATGATGACTTGTCCTAGGCCTTAACCTCATTCCCTTCGATGATCTTTCAACTGCCTCTCTAGATAGGCCTTTGTAAGTGGATCCGACACATTATCCTTTGACTTCACGTAGTCAATCGTGATAACACCACTAGAGAGTAGTTGTCTAACGATATTGTGTCCCCGCCGTATGTGACGAGATTTTCCGTTATACATAACGATCCATGTCCTACATATTGTTGCTTGACTATCACAATGTATACATATAGGTGCAAAAGGTTTGGGCTAAAATGGAATATCTTCCAAGAAATTTCGGAGCCATTCAGCTTCTTCACCGGCCTTGTCTAAAGTTATGGATTCAGATTCCATCGTAGAAAGGGCGTTGCACATTTATTTGGATGATTTCCAAGACACTGGTCCACCCCCAATTGTGAAAACTTATCCACTCGTGGATTTAACTTCAGATGATCCGATGATCCAATTTGCATCACTATATCCCTCAATCACGGAGGGATATTTGTTATAATGCAGAGCATTTTCTTGGGTATGTTTCAGATACCCCAAAACTCGTTTTATTACCATCCAATGTATTTGATTGGGATTACTTGTAAACCGACTCGATTTTCTAATAGCACATGCTATATCGGGTCGTGTACAATTCATGATATACATCGAATTTTCCAATACTCTTGCATAGTCCAGTTGTGAGTCACTTTCACCTTCATTCTTTTGAAGTGCATAACTCACGTCAATTGGAGTCTTGGCAATCTTGAAATCCAAATACTTGAACTTGTCAAGTACTTTTTCAATGTAGTGAGACTGTGATAATGCTAGACCTTGTGGAGTCTTGTGAATTCTGATTCCTAAGATCACATCAGCAACTACTAAGTTTTCATGTCGAATTTGCTAGCCAACATGCGCTTAGTAGCATTTATATCTATCATATCTTTGTTGATTATCAATATGTCATCAATATATAAACAAACAATGACTTCATGACTTGGAGTATTTTTAATGTAAATACATTTGTCACACTAGTTGATTTTAAAATTATTTTCCGATATTATTTGGTCAAATTTAGCATGCCATTGTTTGGGTGCTTGTTTAAGTCCATAAAGCGACTTAACTAGTTTGCACACTTTATTTTCTTTACCAGGAACCACAAAACCCTCAGGTTGTTCCATGTAAATTTCTTCCCTTAACTCTCCATTTAAGAAAGTTGTTGTAACATCTATTGATGGATTTCAAGACCATACACGACCTCTAGTGCCACTATCACCCTAATAGATGTTATCCTCGTTATTAGCAAGTAAGTGTCAAAGTAATCAAGGCCTTCCTTTTGTCTATAATCTTTGACAACAAGTCTTGCCTTATATTTGTCAATAGTGCCATCAGCTTTTATTTTCCTCTTAAAGATCCATTTCGAACCTAAAGGCTTATTTTTCGGAGGAAGATCTACCAATTCTCATGTATGATTATCCAAAACTGATTGAATCTCACTATTGACTGCCTCTTTCCAAAATGTCGAATTAAAAGATGACATAGTTGCTTTGAAAGTTTGAGGCTCATTTTCAAGCAAGAATGTCACAAAATCTGGTCCAAAAGAGGTAGATGTTCTTTGACGTTTGGATCCTCTTCACTTGGAGTATTTTCCTTTGGTTCTTCCCCTGGTCGTTTAGATCTTTTACTTGACTACTCGCATTCGGTTTTATACAGATAAATATTTTCACAGAATTCAACATTATCTGATTCAATTACTGTATTAACATGAATTTCTGGATTATCAAATTTATGAACCAAAAACTGACATGCTTTACTATTTGTAGCATATCCAATAAAAATACAATCCACGGTTTTTGATCCAATTTTTACCCTTCTGGGTAAAGGTACTTGTACCTTTGCTAAACACCTCCACACTTTGAAATATTTCAAGTTGGATTTTCTTCCTTTCTATTTTTCATATGCAATAGATTGCATTTTATTGTGGGGTACTCTGTTGAGTATTCAGTTAGCTGTAAGGATAGCTTTCCCCCACAAACTCTGCGGTAAGCCGAAACTTATTAATAAAGCATTCATCATTTCCTTTAATGTCCGGTTTTCCTTTCCGCAATTTCATTGGATTGAGGTGTGTAGGGGCAGTAGTTTGATGGATAATTCCATATTCCAAACATATTTCTGCAAAAGGAGATTCGTATTCTCCACCCTATCACTTCTAATCATTTTAATCTTTTTATTCAATTGATTCTCTACTTCATTCTTGTATTGTTTAAATGCTTCAATTGCTTCATCCTTACTATTAAGTAAATAAATATAACAATATCGAGTACAATCGTCAATAAAAATTATAAAATACTTTTTTTTTACCACGAGATGGTGTTGACTTTATATCACAAATGTCAGTATGAATTAAGTCTAAAGGATTTAAATTCCTTTCAACAGACTTATAAGGATGTTTGACAAATTTAGATTCTAACACATATTTGATATTTTGATTTATTACACTCGAATTTAGGCAATACTTCTAAATTAATTAACTTCCGCAAGATTTTGTAAATGACATGTCCTAAACAAACATGCCATAAATCATTTGACTCCAATAAATAAGAAGAAGCTGAAATTTTATTAATACTGTCAACAACCATTACATTGAGTTTGAAAAGGCCCTTTGTGAGGTAACTCTTTCCAACATACATATCATTCTTGCTTACAAATACTTTGTCAGATACAAATACACATTTGAATCCATTCTTAACAAGTAGAGAAGTTGAAACTAAATTTTTCCTAATAGTAGGAACATGAAGAACGCTGTTGAGTGTTAACACTTTGCCGGAAGCCATTTTTAGGAATATCTTCCCATAACCCTCAATCTTGGCTGTTGCAGTATTTCTTATGGAAAACTCTTCTTCGGGACCAACAGTAGAGTAAGTAGCAAATGCTTGTTTTACAACATAAACATATAGAGTGGCTCCAGAGTCAATCCACCACTCCTTTGGATTTCCAACTAAGTTACATTCTGAAAGCATTGCACACATATCATCAATGTCATTATTCTTCTCCACTATGTTGACCTGTCTCTTTTTCTTGTCCTTTTTCGGGAAAAGACAGTCAGGGACTTTGTGACCAACTTTTTCACAATTATAGTAGTTGCCCTTGAATTTTTTCTTATTCTGCTCCTTTGTCTGTCCAGAAGGCCTCTTCTTTTTCTTACTTTTTGGAGCAGTCTCTTCAACGATATTGACTCCCATAATCGTTGAATTTCCACGCGACTTCTTCTCGGTTGTTTTGTTATCTTCCTCAATCTTGAGGCGAATAACAAGATCTTCTAACTTCATTTCTTTGCGCTTGTGCTTTAGATAATTTTTGAAATCTCTCCACGAAGGAGGCAACTTTTCAATTATTGCAGCCACTTTAAATACTTCATTCACTACCATGCCTTCAATAATAAGGTCGTGAAAAATAAGTTGAAACTCTTAAACTTGGGTTCCAACTGTTTTGCTATCTATCATTTTATAGTCAAGAACCTTGGTAACCACAAACTTTTTCAAGCACGCATCTTCAGTGTTGTACTTCTTCTCAAGTGCATCCCATAATTCTTTTGAAGCACTCATAGCACTATAGACATTGTACAAATAATCTTCCAAAGCACTTAGGATATAGTCTTTGCAAAAAAAATCTGTGTATTTCCACACCTCAACAATCATAAACTTTTCATTGTCTGGCATGTCGGAGGCAGGCACTGGAGGGTCTTCACTGGTGAATTTCTGCATACCAAGCATGGTAAGCCAAAAGAACATCCTTTGCTGCCATCCTTTGAAGTTGGCTTCGGAAATTTTTTTCGATTTTTCGCCTGGTGTCAACTTAGCGAGGCGATTGTCGTTGCCGCAACGGTCGCAGAAGGATTTCCATTTTCAATTACAATTTCTCATTGTCAACAACTGAACAGTTCAATTAATGGAAGAAAATAAAACAGTACTGTAACTAACAATATACAGTACGTTTAATAAACAAAAATCGAATTTTTTATATACTGTTTCACAAGAAAACAATAAAAATTTTATGTTCTTCAAATCGTTTCTGAATTTTAATACTCGGATGAAGTTTTTATATCTTCAAATCAGAAATAGAAAAATTCAGAAGGAGTAGAAAATCACAAAGGTTTTAATCTTCAAAAACATAATACAGATTATAGTATAAATATAATTTCCTTAAGATTGTTATCAAACTGTATTAATTATAAAATTAGGAAACAATAAATTTTCTGTAACAGAAACTAGAAACAGAAAACCAACAGTAAAACAGAATCTCGTAATAATCAAAACAGAATCTGGAAAAATAAATTTTGGAATGAAATCGAGCCCACTGAATACACAGTGTGTCCTTAAGAAAATTATTTCTCTTAAGTACTCTAGGTGTTGGAATATTATCCTCCCAGGATAGAACAGTTGCAACCTTTCAGAAACAGCCATGGCTGTTGGAACAGAAACAGACCGGGTCGCGTCACGCGCGGGTCCAGAGATATTCCGGGGCGATAATTAATTAAATAATTAAAAAAATTATCCAAAAAGATTAATCGATCCGAAGCCAAGCCGAGCGAGCAACGATAACAGCGCGAGACTTACTTTCTTTCCAACCCATTTAACATCAAGAGAAGTGCTTTCTTAATATAAGCACATTCTCTTTTCTTTCCACCACCAATGAGGGACAGTTGCTCTTTCCAAAGCATAAGTGAACTCATTTTCCCTTCACATTTCTTCCCTCCATTTTCCAGTCACCAACCTCCAATCCATCAGATGAGCCTAAACTTTTTGTTCTCTTCGATTGCAGGATATATCCAAGCAATGACCTTTACCGCAAATCTTTGGAAGATATGTTGCTGCTAAGGTAATTTGTCTCATTTTAGCTAATACGGTTTCTTATGTCAAGTGTGCTGCCTGAAATATGGCATTTAAATATTCCCCATAATTGCCCAAAATTAATGAGTCATGAGGAGCCAGTAACTCTGGCTTTTCGATCTATTAGTGATATGACTCTCTCACTTAGCTTCGCAAGCCAGCTTTTAAGTGTGGACTAGCATATGAATTAAGGCATTAGCTTATCTCGCACATGATATTTCGTTAATCAGAAGTAGAAAATATTAAATTATTTGTTTGAGCTAAAAGGAAAATGTTTGTATGAACTATTGTTGAAGAAATGGCTTAAAATAGTGATTATTTGCAAAGTGTGTCAAGGAATTGAACGTGCAAACATGAAGTAACTAGAGAAGGATCGATATAGTATGAAGTTATATATATGGAAGGAAAATGAGAAGGTTATAATGGATGAGTAAATGAATGAAGGAAGAAACAATTTGGAAGATATCAATATATTGGTGTGACCTCATTGTGATTAAACTGAAGCAAAATTATGTTAAAATGTGGACATATAAAGATTGTTTTAATAGGATTGCCATGGATATTAATCTAATTAATGAACTTGTTTGATTGTGCCTATCATTTGAATTATGAAGAAGAAGAAAAACAAGAAAAAGAAGATATTGTGCCTATCATTGTATTTACTAACATAGTAACGAGAGAGAGTGTAAAAATCTCGGGATCTATAGCTAGTCAAAAAACTCTTTCTAGAAACGCTCTCGGCGCACGATTAGGATGGAATATTCCAGGCCGATTGATGCTAAATCAGTGGAGAAAGTACAGAGTGGAAGTTCTGCGATACTAGGGATTGAAGCTGGAATGGGTGGAGATAATTGTAAAACAAGGGCAGGCGAGGTGCAAAGGAAAACTGAACTGAACCCTACTAATTCTGGTACACAATCATGGGTTGGTGTGGTTACAAGTAACAAAATGGTTTCGAGGGGTATGAATTTGTAATTTATAGCGTCGCTGATTCACAAAGGGGAAAAAAATAGTTCAACTTGATCCAGAAGACATTGAGAATGAGAAGTGGAGCTCAGCTATAATCCTATATGTTATTGGAGAATCTCTAACAATATGAGCCATGGAAAGGTTTCTGGTGTCACAGTGGAAATTTGCAATGAAGCCACAAATTTACTACCATAATGAAGATTACTTTGTGATTGGATTCCAGAACTTGGAGGAGAGAAATGAGGTATTGTACTCGAGGCCTCACACTATTAACAGCCGACCAGTAATAATGAAAGCTTGGACTCCAGATTTCAATCTATACGAGGAAGTTTTGAATACTATTCCATTATGGATTAAGTTACCAAACTTGCCTCTTAATTGTTGGACCATGAAGTCTTTTAGCAAGATTGGTAGTGCGCTTGGCAACCCTCTATATGCAGATGATTGTACAACTAGCTCTGCTAGAATATCATATTCTAGTCTATTTGTGGAGATGGATGTTACAAGACCCTTGCCGAAAAGTGTTAAAGTACAAGATCCCAATGGTAGAGCATTTAAACAAGAGGTTGCGTATGAATGGGAACCTGCTTACTGTGTTACTTACCTAAATATTGGGCATACTTATGCTCTTGAGAATAACCAAAAACCCCGAATTCCCCCCGCGGGAAGAAGAAATGACAGACCTAAGCTAGCTTGGAGGAATAAGGAAGCATGAGTAACAGTGAATGTTGCACCCATAGTGAAATCATGACCTGTTAATGTCCAAACAAAGCAAATGAATAAAGAGAAGGCATGGGAAGATTCTGGTTTGAAGTAGGGAGAGGGGTAGCAAATTGTTACAGGCAAATCAACTGCTAAACCTTTTAAAACAACCACAACTGATGAAAGAAGCATTTAAGTAATGTCGTTAATCTTCTGACTGAACCAAAGAATCAACTCGCAGGAACTAGCAATACTAATGGTGTAGCAGAGGACTATAATCAACGTGTTACTGATTATTATAGAGGAATTGCTGAAATGAGAGTTGTAGTAATAGAGGTTTTGAGGGGTTGGCTAGTTCTTCATTCATTCCAACATCAATTTATTTACATGGAATATGAGAGGTGAATAAGGCATAATAGCAGAAGGAGTTGAAAGTAGCTACTAAAGAGAATAAAATGGATCTATTTGCCATCCTAGAACATAGAGTAGCAGCACAAAATGAGACAAAAATAATCCAAAAAATAGTTTCTGGGTGGAAATGGATTTCAATCTATAGTATGAATAATAAAGGGAGAATCTGGTTAGTTTGGGATCCTAGAGTTGTGGAGTTTACACTAATTGAAATGGATGCACAATATATACATAGTCAAGTAAGGATCTTTGAATTGAAGCTGGACTTTGCTTTTACTGCTATATATGGGCTTCACACAATACAAGACAGAAGACGCTTATGGGATAAACTCCAGATATTGGTGAACGTTCACACAACAGGGACCATGGATTGCCATTGGCGATTTCAATGTTGTGCTGAATCAGGAGGACAGATTACATGGGACACAAGTTCAAGATTATGAAACAAGGGACTTTAGGGAGTTCATGGTGGATAATGGTTTGGTACAACTGCAAACTATCGGTAGGGAACATACTTGGACAAATAACCATACTTTTAGCAGGATCGACAAAGTTATAGTAAATGCTGCATAGATGAATAATATGACAACATTGATAATCTAGATATTAGAGCCGCATATTTCTGATCACTCTCCTTTGAGGATCAACTTTGCTGGACAAATCGATAGAAGAGGAAAACCATTCAAGTTTTTCAATTGCATAACTGAGCATAAATAATTCTAGTAGAGGAAGGTTGACATACATATACCGAAGGAAACCACGTGAAAAGTGTGGAATAAGCTGGAACTGATTAAACAAGGGTTGAAGAAACTCAATTTTGAACAATTTCATGGAGTGGATAGAAGGATGAAACAAATAAAAAAACAGTTGAATGAAGTTGAGGAGAAGCTGGGACAATCTATCTAGAATGATATCTTAATTGAGGAAGAAAAAGAACTCAAGAAACAATTAGAGAAATGGGGAATGATTGAAGAAAGCATCTACAGGCAGAAGTCTAGAGTTAAATGGTTAGAGGAAGATGATTCAAGCTCGGCTTATTTCTTTGCAAATATGAAGAGTATATATTCGTAAAATTACATTAGAAGTCTGACAAACACTCAAGGAGATATAATTCATTCTGAAGCATAAATAAAAGATGAAGTCATAGAATTTTACAAGAAGCAACTTGGGACAACAACATCTACAATATTTGCTATTAATCCTATTGTCATGAAACAAGGTCCTGCATTGAATAGGGAACAACAGAGAGATTTGATCAGACCAGTTACCAGAGATGAAGTATACCATGCTCTATTGGATATAGATGATATGAAAGCCCCTGGATGTGATGGATTAAATGCTTTCTTCTTCAAAAACGCATGGACAATTATAGGGAACGGGGTTACAGAAGCTGTCTTAGATTTCTTCAAGACTGCTACTATATTTAGATCTGCGAATTGCACTTCAGTAACACTGATTCGAAAGGTAAAAAAATCCAGCATCCATAAAAGAATATAGGCCTATTTCATGCTGCACTACCATATACAAACTCATTTCTAAGATATTAACGAAGAGTCTACAGATAGTTATGAATGATTTGGTGGACAATTGCCAGTCGGCTTTTGTGCCAGGCAGGATGATCACAGATAATATAATACTTAGCCATGAATTAGTTAAGGGTTATGGAAGAAAAGGAATTTCACCAAGATGCACGATGAAATTGGATATGCAGAAGGCGTACGATTCTCTTGAGTGGATGTTTGTAGAACAAATTCTAATTGGTATGCCATTCCCGGATATGTTTGTAAAATGGGTTATGAGTTGTGTCAATGCAGTGTCTTATTCTATCCTACTGAATGGAAAACCAACACCACCTTTTGATGACAGGAGAGGACTAAGACAAAGAGATCTTTTGCCGCCATTTCTCTTTTATATTATCAATGGAATACCTAACCAGAAACCTGAAGACCTTGGGGAAAATACATGATTTCAACTATCACCCAGATGTGATAAAATGCAAATAGTGCAGCTTGGGTTTGCCGATGATCTTCTCTTGTTTTGCAGGGGTGATAGAGGATCAGTAAAATTATTATATGACTGTTTTCTGCAATTTTCCCATGCCTCACGTCTAATAGTCAACAAGCATAAAAGTTTCATCTTCTTTGGTAGAGTTTCTGATGATAAGAAGAAGGAAATTATGGAAGTTTGGGGAATCTCTGAAGGCGAGTTACCAGTAAGATATCTAGGAGTGCCCCTCAGTACTAAGAGATTATCAGTTTCACAATGCCAGCCTTTACTAGACAGAATGGTAGGAATAATCACTTCATGGACTTCAAAATTCCCGTCATATGCGAGAAGGCTGCAACTGATAAAATGTATTCTTTTCTCTAGGCAAACGTTTTGGTGCCAGATATTTATCATGCCAAAAAAGATCATACAACAAATTGAAGTTGTGTGTAAGAGATTTCTGTGGACTGGAGGAAACGAGATAACCAGGAAGGCATTAGTTTCATGGGACAAAGTCTGCCCAAATCAGTTGGAGATTTTAATGTGATTGATATCTATATATGGAATAAGGCTTCTATATGCAAATACTTTTGGGATTTATGTAAGAAAAAAAGACAGATTATGGATCAAGTGGATCCATAATTACTATGTGAAGAGAAAATACTTATGGGAGGTTAAACCTAGAAATGCTTCTTAGATGGTGATCGAGGTGTTTAAGGCAAAGGAGACTATTGAAGCTGCTGGCTACACATATGAAGATCTGATGGATTGTAAGGCCCCGTAAAATTTCGTAAAGGAATTTAAGGTTTCGTGGTGCCGAGGTAGGCTTACGTGTTTGAGGATTATAGAAATTCTTCGCGGCTCGCAAGCTCGCAGCGGTACGGACTTTTTGGGTTGAAGAATGCACTGAGAGTTGATGGAATTTTTTTGGCAAAAGAAAACGATTCTGCGGTCATGTTTGCGACCACAGAACAGGTTTGCGGGTCGCATAACGATCACATAGTTGAGCAAAGAGTTGTTGAATTTTGAAAGTTATTTTGCGCCCATTCTGCGGTCGCATAATTCATTCTGCGACCGCATAAGTGGTCTGCGGACCGCAGAATGGTCGCAGACCTGACCAGTGCAGCCTAGTTCTGGGCATCAGTTTTGCGGTCCGCAAGTCCATTCTGCAACCGCAGACCTGAGTTTGGAGGGTCTATTTTTTTATTTTTATAACCCGACCCCATTTTTATAAATAGCCTTTAGGGCTTATTTTTGGGTGATTATCTGATGATTTTCGAGAGAAGTGAGAGTGTTGTAGAGAGAGGAAGAAGCTCAAGTTCTTTGTTCATCAAGATCTTGTCCAAGCTTTGAAATCCAACACAGAAATCTCACAAGATCTTCACTCAATAGGTAAGGTTCTAACCCTAGTCTTCAATTTCGAGTTTGGGGTAAAAGATGGGTGATTGAGAGTATGATTCTTGGGTGTGAGAGTATTATGTATACATGTATGTACCAATAATATTTGTGGGAAGATTGTTGAGCTCAAATAAGTAAAGATTGGGTTGTAGAATGAAGAAAATCTTGTAGAAGGACCTTGTAGCCAAATTTGTACACCTAGTGTTTGATAAAATGCTCAAATGAGCTGAAACCATGAATATCTTCCTAATTTGTGTTCAATTTTGTTATGTCTCAAAATAGATTGGGATTGCTAAGATTTTCGGAACGTTGTAGTAATTTAAGGAAAGTTCAAAGCGAGATATGTTGGCTAAATTTCTCTCTTAAAAATTGAATCCCACGGTATTCGTGTAATTTATATAATCCCGAGTTGTTCATTATAAAATTGGCTATTCTGAATAAGCTTGTGTTGAAAGATATATGATCAATATGTATCCTAAATGCTTTTATCGTGTTATGTCATCATTTAAGAATGTGTTCAAAGTATGGGCTGTGCATTAAAAATGTTTCGACTTCAAGTCAAGTTCAAACGAAGGCTATTATGACAAATTTTGTAAAACATCTCTATGTGCTTAACTCTTAATTGCTCACATGTGTACTGAAAATCTTGATTTGAAATGCCTTGTTATTGATGATGATAATGATGTTTGAAAGTGAAAAACGTGAGCATGAAATACTAAATACTACCGGCGTGCTAAGAATAATTTTATAATTGTGGCTAATAGTGCCAATGAAATGAAAGAATGTGTGAAACATTATGAGATGAGTTTTGACTCCTTTATATAATAATGTCATTAATGTCCTAGGATCACCCGTGACTAGTACAAGTAAGGGGTAGTATGAACATGAACTGTGGCCGTTGCCAAAAACAAAAAAATCATGAACTTAGTTAGTGACCCAAGATGACAAAGAGGTATATAATGAGGTGTAAAAGAGACGTCCTATGCTAAATGATGATGAACCTTAAGAAAAGAAATTGGGTATATGTACCATTGAAATCTACTTAATGATTGGTCATGTATGTGTTAATGTAATGAGCTATGTTTCTCCATGATGAGCATGAACATGAACATGAAGTGTTCCAATGATCCGGGAACTTACGACCTTAAAAGTAGTGTTAGTCATGTCGCTTGAGTTTATACATAGTTACGTGCATAATGATGTGTTATGAACCCTATGGACAGTCTATGAAATGCATAGGTATAATGTGTTATGAACCCTATGGACGGTCTATGAAACGCATAGGTGTATTGCGTTATGAATCCTATGGACGATCTATGAAATGCATAGGTGCATTGTGTATGGAGTCCTATGGACGGTCTACGAAATGCATAGGTATATTGTGTTATGAATCCTATGGACGGTTTATGAAACGCATAGGCATATTGTGTATGGAATCCTATGGACGATCTATAAAACGCATAGATATATTGTGTATGGAACACTATGGATGGTCTATAAAACGCGTAGGTGTATTGTGTATGAAATGTATAGGTGTACGGTATGAATAAACACTATGGACGGTCTATGAGACGCATATGTGTATAATATGACATGTGAACACTAAGAATGGTCTATGAAATGTATGGTAGTAAAACAAGAGAGGGATATGGACGGTCTAGTGAGACGCATTATTAACCCAGGCAATAGGTGTCACTTTCATTGGCGTTGTTCGTACATGTTGTTTAAATTATATTATATTATGTATTCCACGTATAGTTCATATGGCTCAGTTGATCCTAAAAGAGGTTTAAAATGATGTAAGTATAATAAGACTTGAAATTTGAATCTATGGGATGTTTCGTAGTTCCTTGATGTCCTTTATTTACCTCTTATTTGAGTTACCGTATTTTCATATGTTGTTCTGTCTGCCTTACATACGAGTACTATTCCACATGTACTCACTTACCTTTTGCTGGGGGCGCTGCATCTTTTAATGGATGTAGGTGGTTCCATAGCAGGCGACATTGATCAGTGACATCAGTATATTCTCCTCTCAGCTACTTGGTGAGCCCAATTTCATATCGGGGGCATGTACCTTTTATTTTCTCATGTATTGTGTTTTGAGGTATAGTCGGGGCCTTGTTGACGGTATTATCCTAGTACTCTCTTGTACCCGTTAGAGGCTCCGTAAACATGGTGTGGGTTGTACGTTGGTATTGGGAAGATGAAGCTAATGATGTTTTAATTGTATCGCATGCTCCACTTTTAAACTAAGGATGTGTAATGTACGATTTTGAGGACTTTAAAATGAAGTAACTAATGGTAATAAATTGGTATTGTACACATGATCTCTTTATTGTCTAATTAATAAAAATATATATTATCTTTATTCATAAGTGAGTTTGGGTAGAAAGTATCTAACAGGCTTGCTTGACCGGGTTCACTCGGTTGAGTGTCGGTCGCGCTCTCCGAGTTCGGGGCGTGACATGGATGTTACTCAGTTCTCAATTAAGAAGTTCTATCACATGTTAAGAGGTGACTTTCACAAGGTTAGCTGGAGAAGACTAGTATGTAATAATCCCAGATGCAACAAATGGACATTTATCCTGCAACTGGTAGATCTTGGGAGAATATATACGAAGGACATACTGCTTAAGTAGGGGTGTAGTAACAAACTTAGAGTGTCCTCTATGCAACACTGAAGATGAATCCATAGAACATTTGTTCTTCAGCTGCAAGTTCTCTGCAGAATTATTGACCAAACCGCTCAACTGGCAAGGCATCAACAAATTACCTATGGGATGGAGTCAAGAAGTTAACTAGGAAATCAATCATGATAAAGGAAAAAATGCTAAAGCTGGTATATTAAGGATGGTGATGGCTGGTTATATCTACTATTTGCTGCAAGAGAGGAACTGTAATATGGCCATTTTTTTATGACATTTGCCATGACATAATATCCATTATAATAAATTTGTGGTTCATGACATTTGCCACGACATAATATCCATCATAACAAATTTGTGGATCATGACATTTGCCATGACATAATATCCATTATTAGGCTAAGGATTTCTTGCTATAAATAGAGGAGTTTCTCCTCATTTGTATATACACCAACAAGACTTGTCTTCAATTCTTGTTTCTTCCTTTCTTCCTTTATTAAGAGTGTTTTGTATGAGAGTTAGTGTTGGGAAGCACTTGTGTGAACCCTTTATTTGGAGTGATCTTGTGAGGTTATTCTCTTAGGGTATTTGGGATTAATTAGAGTGTTTACTCTAAATTTGTACTCTCTTTTGTACTCTTATTGTTATAGT
>AWOL01S0015685.1:115900-177748 GCA_000715115.1 Nicotiana otophora | reverse complement strand
CGATCCTAACAAATTGGTATCAGAGCCGGATCTAACCGGGTTTGTTTCAGTAGCCAATATGACTCTAACAAAGACCTATGTTGAGAAATTTGACCGAAGTGCAAACTTCGGAATGTGGCAATTAAAGATGGAAGCTATCCTAATTCAGGATGGCTTAGACTTGGCGTTGCAAGGAAAGGAGAAGAAGCCGGATAAAATGACGGATGAGGAGTTTGCCGTCATAGACAAAAGGACAAAATCAGGTATCATTTTAAATCTCTCAAATGAGGTTTTACGTGAAGTTTCTATTGAAAACACAGCTAAAGGCATGTGAGAAAAATTAAAAACTTTATATATGAAAAGGACGGTGGAAAATAGACTTTACCTGAAGCAGAAGCTTTATACAATTCGTATGAGTGAAGGTACCTCTATTCTCTCTCATCTTGACACCTTTGATTCCATTCTTATGGATTTGAGTAATATAGATGCTGAAATTAAAGATGAGGATCAAGCTGTGTTACTGCTTTGTTCTCTACCCCCATCTTTTAAGCATATAAGAGATACTATGCTTTATGCAAAGGATAATATCTCTTATAAGGATATTAAATCTATCTTAAAATCAAAAGAACAGATAGATAGTGATATTACTGGGGAAGCTAGTGGAACTCAAGCGGAAGTTGGCTTGTTTGTTAGGGGCAAATCCGACTCCAATTCCAGATACAATAATTTAGAGTGTCGCTATTGTCATAAGAAAGGTCACAATATCTCTGAATGCTATAAACTGAAAAATAAAGAAAAGCACAAAGAAAGAAAAAATGAGCACAAAAATACTGACACCGCCGAAGCTAGTGTAGCAACTGATGAGGTTGAGGGAACTATATTTTTAGCAACTGAAACTAGTTTCAGATTAGACAATGAGTGGATTTTAGATTCCGGTTGTTCATATCATATGTGTCCTAGAAGGGACTTGTTTTCTACATATGATTCAGTTGCAGGTGGAGTTGTCCAATTGGGTAACAATGTTACTTGTAACGTTATTGGCAAAGGTACAATTCGGGTCAAAATGCACGATGATGTGGTGAGAACTCTTACCGATGTTAGATATGTTCCTGAGTTGAAGAAAAATCTCATATCTTTGGGCACTTTAGAATCCCTTGGGTGCAAATTCACTGGTGAAGGTGGAGTTCTGAAAATTTTTCAAGGTGCTCGTGTGATCATGAAAGCACACAGATCTGGTTCGTTGTATACTTTATTGGGATCCACTGTTATAGGCCCTACTACAGTTTCGGTATCAGACAATTTGTCTGATTTTGATGGCATTAAATTTTGACATATGCCCATTGGGGCTTTTGCGGAGAAGGTGGAACAAATTTACTATATCAACCAAAATTAGGCCAAGGTGAAGATTTGTAATATGGCCAATTTTTTATGACATTTGCCATGACATAATATCCATTATAATAAATTTGTGGTTCATGACATTTGCCATGACATAATATCCATTATAACAAATTTGTGGATCATGACATTTGCCATGACATAATATCCATTATTAGGCTAAGGATTTCTTGCTATAAATAGAGGAGTTTCTCCTCATTTGTATATACACCAACAAGACTTGTCTTCAATTCTTGTTTTTTCTTTTCTTCCTTTATTAAGAGTGTTTTGTATGAGAGTTAGTGTTGGGAAGCACTTGTGTGAACCCTTTCTTTGGAGTGATCTTGTGAGGTTATTCTCTTAGGGTATTTGGGATTAATTAGAGTGTTTACTCTAAATTTGTACTCTCTTTTGTACTCTTATTGTTATAGTAAATTGCTCATCTCCGCTTGTGGACGTAGGTCACTTTGACCGAACCACGTTAAATTTGTGTCTTCTTTATCTACTTTAATTGCCGTTGTTATCAACTTCCATTATCTTTGTTATTGTCATTATACCGTTGTTTGGCTAAATTCCGCACTACCCGAGTTCCCGATCCTAACAGGAACCAAAGGACTTTCTTGGGCAAACAAAGAAGTGTTGTAGGCCTTGGTAAATTGATAGTACAAGACACGCATGGAAGAGGACAATGGAACAGTAAGATAGCTGGAATTTTGATAAATATGAACTATTACCCCTAAGTTTGCTCGGAAACATGTTGTAAAAAGGGATGGGGGATGATGTTAAGGAGATAGTTGTGCTAAAGTTGAGGCTGTCCGGCTTTAGGGGTTTCGATTTGTTTGTACATATTTTTTCCCTTAATAAAATTTGATTAATTACCAAAAAAATAATAAATGAGAGATACTGACATTTTCTAGCTCATCTTTCATGATCTTAATTTTTCTTGAGCAACTATTCATATCATCACATGTTGCATGCTTAAAGTCGATATACTTTTTTTTTTTGATAACTAACTTAATTTTATTAATCACCAAAGAAACAGTTACAAAGCCACAGGTAAGCCAACAAAGCTAGCTATTTAATGAAGGAAAACCTATGTCTAGTGACTTAGTCCTAACTCTTACTTATCTATCAGTTCAGTTCAAAATTAGATACTTCAACAACTTAGTTTGGTGTGCATATGTTTCATTAGTTCTCCATCCGACATGACTTTCTTAGGGTCCGAGATGGCAAAGAAATTGAATGTGATATTTCCTTGGATTTTTTTATGTTTGTGACCTATTCTTAAATTGCATTCCTCTTTCTTGATTTCTTTAATTTTTTGTTGCTCAGTTCACAAAAAATAATCGTTTTGCTTTATTAATCCGTTCTCTCTTTCGTAAAAGGTATGAAACTGTAGTCATCATCCTTTTTTTGAAAAGAAAAACTATAGTAGTCCGTTTAAGAACAAGTTCTAAAGATAGTTTCTGATTGGTGTGGCAAATTTAGTCTCAGTTTGTCATATTGTTTTGTTGTTGGTTAACAATTAATCTGCTCTTTGTATTCCAGAGTTCAAAGAAGAAGAAGAAAGAGCAGTGGTCTCAAGTATGACACTTTTGGATGGATAATACTTGCTCTTGGCTTTGTTGCATGGGTAGGATTATATTTAAAACCAGAATATGCACTTTGCGGGCAAAAATACATACTCTAGTTTCTGTTGGGTTTTTAAGCTTAAATGTAGCTTAAAAAAAAGGTGAATGGGAAATTGAAAATATTTGAGTTTCTCTCCTTGACAAAGAGACACTGTCCCATATTGGAAAAGGAAAAGATTTTTTGATAAGTATATATACAATTGTTGTTCTTCTAGCTCTTAAAGAGTTAAGAAGAAGGCCAGCCTCGCGTCGTCGTCGCTCGCTCGGCTTCGGCTTTGGTCAAATGATTGATTAATTTTTTGGACCAAATTTATTTGTTAATAGTAAATATTAACATAAATGTTATTAAATATCCGGGTTTTTTTTAAACGGAATATTAATATTAAGTCCAACGAAACAATATATACCCTTCGCTTTTTGTAAAAGCCATTTACGTTATGACCGTTTTTACACAAACAACCCTTCTGAAGAGTTGCACCCCTTCAGTTTTGAAGAGTTGCACCTCTCTAGTTTGAGCTCAACATTGGCTATAAATACCAGTCTATTCTCTCAGATTTTTCATACGAATTTCTGAGTTCTCCTCCTTTCTTCTGCATTGTTTTAACTACAAAGAGAGCAACAGTAAGTGTGATTTACTACCGATCTTTGTGTTCGCTGAAACACTGGAGTTTGAAGTATCGCTACGCCAGTGTGTAATTCGTTCTATCCTGGGAGGAAATAATCCACAACCTTGGGAACTAGGAGGGGAAATAGAGGAAAATTGAAAATATTTGAGTTTCCCTCCTTGACAAAGAGACATTGTCCCATATTGGAAGAGGAAAAGGTTTTTGATGGGTATATATACAATTACTCTTCTTCTGGCTTTTAAAGAGTTAAGAAGAAGGCAAGCCTCGCGCCGTCGTCGCTCGCTCGGCTCGGCTCGGCTTCGGATTTGAATTTTGGATTTTGGATTTTGGATTTGGTCAAATGATCGATTGATTGATTAATGTTTTGGACCAAATTTATTTGTTAATATTAAATATTAATAAAAAAATTATTAAATAACTATTTTTTAAAACGAAATATTAATATTAAATCCAACGGAACAGTATATGCCCTTCGCTTTTTGTAAAAGCCATTTACGTTATGGCCGTTTTTATACAAACAACCCTTCTGAAGAGTTGCACCTCCTCAGTCTTGAAGAGTTGCACCTCTTTAGTTTGAGCTCAACATTGGCTATAAATACCAGTCCATTCTCTCAGATTTTCCATACGAATTTCTGAGTTCTCCTCATTTCTTCTGCATTGCTTTAACTACAAAGAGAGCAACATTAAGTGTGATTTGCTACCGATCTTTGTGTTCGCTGAAATACTGGAGTTTAAAGTACCGCTACACCAGTGTATAATTCATTCTATCCTTGTAGAAAATAATCCACAACCTTGGGAACTAGAAGGAAAAATGGAGGGAAATTGAAAATATTTGAATTTTCCTCATTGACAAAGAGACATTGTCCCGAATTGGAAGAGAAAAATATTTTTGATGGGTATATATATAATTGCTCTTCTTCTAGCTCTTAAAGAGTTAAGAAGAAGGCAAGCCTCGCGTCATCGTCATCGTCGCTCGCTCGGCTCGGCTTCAGATTTGGATTTGGTCAAATGATCGATTGATTGATTTATTTTTTGGACCAAATTTATTTATTAATAATAAATATTAACAGAAATGTTATTAAATATTCGGTTTTTTTAAAACGGAATATTAATATTAAATCCAACGGAACAGTATATGCCCTTCGTTTTTTGTAAAAGCCATTTACGTTATGGCCGTTTTTACACAAACAGCCCTTCTGAAGAGTTGCACCTCTTCAGTTTTGAAGAGCTGCACCTCTTCAGTTTGAGCTCAACATTGGTTATAAATACCAGTCCATTCTCTCAGATTTTCCATACGAATTTCTGAGTTCTCCTCATTTCTTCTGCATTGTTTTAACTACAAATAGAGCAACTGTAAGTGTGATTTGCTACCGATCTTTGTGTTCGCTGAAACACCGGAGTTTGAAGTACCGCTATACCATTGTGTAATTCGTTCTATACTGGGAGGAAATAATCCACAACCTTGGGTACTAGGAGGGGATTAAATTCCTTAAGGAAATACTGTGAATTCAGTGGGCTCGGATTAAATCTTGTTTCTTTTACATTTATGTTTATATGTTATTTTATCTTCTCCAGAATTATTTTACAAATACAGTTTACCATCAAGCTTAAGGAATTTTAATATTTTCTGTATTTGTGTTATATTCACTGTTCTGGAGACTAAAACCTTTATGGTTTTCTACTCCATTGGAGATTAAAATCTACGTGATTTTAATGTTTGTTTGTGTCATTCTTTTACAAAAATGACGAATGACAACGAGAACCAAACTTTTCCTATGGTGACTGCCAATGCATCGACAAGTCGAACAATACCGGCATTGGCACCAACAGAAAAATCCGAAATTTTTTTCGGGATTGATTTCAAGCGGTGGCAGCAGAAGGTGTTCTTCTACTTAATGACTTTAAGTCTGCAGAAGTTCATTAAGGAAGATGTTCCTGTTCTGCCAGATGAAACTCAAGAAAATGAACGCTTTCTCGTGACTGAGTCGTGGAAGCATTCTGATTTTCTATGCAAGAATTACATTCTTAGCGGCTTGGAGAACGTTCTGTATAATGTCTATAGTAATGTGAAGACGTCAAAACAACCGTGGATAGCGCTTGAAAGGAAATACAAAATGGAAGATGCCGGGTTAAAGAAATTCGTTGCCGCTAAATTTTTGGACTACAAAATTGTAGATAGCAAGTCTGTTATTATCCAAGTCCAGGAATTGCAAATGATAATTCACGATCTCCCTGCTGAAGGTATAAGTCAAATTAATACTAATGCTGAAAGTATTAACTATATTGTTTTTACTAACAGAATTTTCATTGAAGGTCTTGTCATTAATGAAGCATTCCAAGTTGCAGTGATGATTGAGAAGTTGCCTCATTTGTGGAAGGATTTCAAAAACTACTTGAAACACAAACGCAAGGAGATGTCCCTTGAAGATCTCATTGTTCGGTTGAGAATCGAAGAGGACAACAAAGCTGCTGAAAAGAAAGGCCATGGAAACTCAACAATAATAGAAGCAAACATTGTTGAGGATACTTCTAAAAATAATAGAAAGAGAAAGAAGGCTTCTAGACCGAAAAGCAACCCTAGCAAGAAGTGGTTCAACGGAAATTGGTACAACTGTGGAAAAATTGGACACAAATCTGCAGATTGTCGTGCTCCAAAGAAAGACAAGAAGAAGGGTCAAGCAAACATGGTTGAAAAGCACGGAGATGTTGATGACTTGTGTGCTATGCTTTATGAATGCAACCTGGTGGGAAATCCTGAGGACTGGTGGATTGATTCTGGAGCCACTCGCCATGTTTGTGCTGTTAGAGAAGCGTTTGCTATATATGCTCCTGTTGGACTCGAAGAGACGCTTTCTATGGGAAATTCTGCAACGGCCAAAATTGAAGGATATGGGAAGATATTTCTGAAAATGACTTCTGGTAAGGTGGTGACTTTGAACAAAGTCCTTCATGTTCCAGAGATTAGAAAGACTTAGTCTCTACTGGACTTCTTGTTAAGAACGGGTTTAAGCGAGTTTTTGTATCCGATAAAGTTGTAATAAGTAAGAATGAGATGTTTGTAGGAAAAAGGTTACCTCACTGAGGGCCTTTTCAAGTTGAATATAATGGTTGTTGAGAATAATAATAAAATTTCAGCTTCTTCTTACTTACTTGAGTCAAATGAATTATGGCATATACGTTTGGGTCATGTCAATTATAAAACCTTGCGAAAAATGATTAATTTGGAAGTATTGCCTATGTTTGAATGCGACAAATCAAAATGTCAAATATGTGTGGAATCTAAGTATGTTAAACATCCTTATAAGTCAGTTGAAAGGAATTCAAATCATTTTGACTTAATTCACACAAATATTTGCGACATGAAGTCAATACCATCTCGCAGTGGAAAGAAGTATTTCATAACTTTTATTGACGACAATACTCGATATTGCTATGTTTACTTACTTAATAGTAAAGATGAAGCAATAGACGCATTCAGGCAATACAAAAATGAAGTTGAAACGTAACTTAACAAAAAAGTAAAAATGATAAGAAGTGATAGGGGTGGTGAATATGAATCTCCTTTTGAAGAAATATATTTAGAATATGGAATTATTCATCAAACAACGGCCCCTTACACGCCCCAATCCAATGTGATTGCGTAAAGAAAGAATCATTCATTAAAGGAGATGATGAACGCATTGTTGATAAGTTCTAGTTTGCCACAGAACTTGTGGGGGGACGCCGTTCTTACGGCTAACCGGATACTAAATCGAGTACCCCATAGCAAAACACAATCAATTCCATATGAAAAATGAAAAGGAAGGAAGCCCAACTTGAATTATTTTAAAGTATGGGAGTGTTTGACAAAAATGTAAGTTCCTAAACCCAAAAGAGTAAAAATAGGACCTAAAACAGTTGATTGTGTTTTTATAGGATATGCGACCAATAGTAAAGCATATCGATTTCTGGTTCATAAATTAGAAAATTCCGACATTCATAATAATATGGTTATAGAATCAGATAATACTGAGTTCTTTGAAAATATATATTCGTATAAAAAGGAATGTAAGTCGATTGGTGAAGGATCTAAACGATATCGGGAAGAAACAAAAGAAAGTACATTTAATCAGGAGGATCCAAGACGTAGTAAACGTCAAAGAACGTCTACTTCATTTGGACCAGATTTTGTGACTTTCTTATTGAAAAATGAGCCTCGAACATTTAAAGAAGCTATGTTTTCTTCGGAATCATTATTTTGGAAAGAGGCAGTCAATAGTGAAATAGAATCCATATTGAACAACCATACAAGAGAATTGGTTGATCTTCCTCTTGGAAATAAACCTTTGGGTTCTAAATGAATTTTTAAGAGGAAAATGAAAAATGATGACACTATTGATAAATATAAGGCAAGACTTGTAGTCAAAGGATATAGACAACGAGAAGGTCTTGATTATTTTGATACATACTCTCCAGTTACAAGAATTACGTCCATACAAATGTTAGTAGCATTAAATTCCTTAAGAAAACACTGTAAATTCAGTGGGCTCAGATTAAATCATGTTTCTTTTACATTTCTGTTTATATGTTATTTTATCTTCTCCAAAATTATTTTACAAATATAGTTTACTATAAGTTTCTCCTTGCATTAAGAGCTTTAGACGTTCATACAATCATACATGCCATTTAGTTCCTAGCAGTCGGCATTTAAGCTAGTTATGTAACTTTAAGGAAAGTTATCATACTTAAGGAAAAATGATATATATATAATGCATCATTTCACTTACAAATTATGATTTTTTTGGATTCTTCTCTTTCTTTCTTCTATTCAATAACTATAGTTGGGTAGGATTATATTTGTGCTGTTCTATAATGTTCACATAACTTTTATTTTATTTAGCAGAAAAGAAAGAAAAAATAAAAAAGTGAGAAAGTTGTGCGATCATTGCAATATCTATATAAAAAAAAAAGGAATTATGTACAGCGGCTTACCAATTTGTTGCTGTCTGTTCCTTGTTAATTTGGATGTTTTTTGAGTCAAGAATTGCGGCTATAAAAAAACTAGTGTAGAAGTATAATCTTCCACGCTTGAGATTCAACTACTAGGAGGTACTGCAAATGTGTATTATAAGTAGCAATTGACGAATGCGATATATCGCAGTCGATGAATACTAAAATTGACTAATGCGATATATAAATCATAGTTTCGGAATGCGATGTATAAGTCGTAATTGATGAATGCGATATATAAGTCTCAATCGATGAATGAGATTTATAAGAAAATTGACTAATGCGAGCTATACATCGCCTTTACAATTGCGACTTATAAATCGTAAATAATAAATGCACCTTATAAATCGTTATTGGTAAACGCAACTTATCATCGTAATACTTGTACTTTTAAGCCACTATTAAGCTAGTCACAATAAATGCAACTCGAAAGCTTCAATGTCTACGCTTAAAAAAAGAAAAATAAGAGAGCGATCACTCCTCCGATAATCACTAACCGTCTTTATAAATCATAATTGAATAATACGACTTGTAAATTGCTATTGAGAAATACATCTTATAAATCAATTGACAAGTGCATTTTATAATTCGCAATCATAAACGCGATTTATAGTAATTGACAAATGAGATTTATATATCAAAATCGCATATTCTCATTAAAATAGTCAAAATCGCATATATTAACTTATAAATCGTTATTATAAATTACATTAAATAAAAAAGGGAAAAGGCCCCAAAATGACCTTGTGGTATTCAAAATGGATCAATTATAACCCCCGTTTAAATTTGAATCCAAAAAATGACCTTACCGTTATAAAATGGGTCTAATAATGCCCTTGTGTTATTCAAAATGGATCAATAATGCCCTGGATTTTTTTTTTAAATGCTTTTAAAAACTGAAAATATATATTCTGTGAAAACTAGAAAAAGAAAGGAATTTGCAAAATATATATTTTTAAGTCTTTTCAGTTTTTTTAAAGTATTTGTTTTGTAAAAACTGAAAAAATAATAATTTTAAAACTGGAAAAAAAAACTTTCCTAAAGGAGTGGACTACATATGCATTAGTTTTAAAAAAATAAAAATATTTTACAAAATCTTTTTTTTTTCAATTTGACGGTTTAATATTTTTTCGGTTTATTTTTATAAAATAAAAAATCTACCATAATTATCGGTACAGTTATAGATTTATATAAAAACATACGATTTTATTAAACAAAAACCTAAAAATCGGTTCGGCACGGTACGATTATGTCGGTTTAGTCGGTTTTTAAATATTCATTTACAATTATATGTCGGTGTAAATGAATATTTAAAAACCGACTAAACCGACATAATCGTACAGTGCCGAACCGATTTTTAGGTTTTTTTAATAAAATCGTATGTTTTTATATAAATCTATAACTGTACCGATAATTATGGTAGATTTTTTATTTTATGAAAATAAACCGAAAAAATATTGAACCGTCAAATTGAAAAAAAAAAGATTTTGCAAAATATTTTTATTTTTTTAAAACTAATGCATATGTAGTCCACTGCTTTAGGAGAGTTTTTTTGCTAGTTTTTTAATTTTTTTTTTTCAGTTTTTACAAAACAAATACTTTAAAAAAACTGAAAATACTTAAAAATATATATTTTGCAAATTCTTTTCTTTTTCTAGTTTTTACAGAATATATATGTTTTAGTTTTTAAAAGTATTTTTTTAAAAAAATAAAATTTCAGGGCATTATTGATCCATTTTGAATAATACAAGAGTATTTTTAGACTCATTTTATAACGGTAGGGTCATTTTTGGATTCAAATTTAAACGTATGTTATAATTGATCCATTTCGAATATCACAAGATCATTTTTGGGCCTTTTTTCGGTAAAAAAAGAGAATGTGGAGGAAAAGGATTTGGAAGAATGGGCCCCGCTGGACGCTAACATCGATTTCAGTTTGCCTTAGGCCACACAAGCGCAAAAGGCTAATATGAAGCAAACGAAACGTCGTCGTCACCCTGGAAATAGTCACTGTACTTTAGCTATACATTCCAATTTTAGTCTCTGTTTTTTTGTCTGGCAATCGGCGCACGAAAATGGCAGCCTCAGAAATGCTATCAAAGGAGCAATTGCTTCATCTTTTTGATCGCTTCGCGTTCCTCACCTCCCAACCTGGTACAGACCTCTTCCCTTCTTCAACTTCATTTGCATCTTCACCTTTTCCTTGTTTTTTTTATTTTTATTTTTATTTTTTTATAACTATATGTAAGAGATGTGTCATTTATCCTTACTTTTCTTACTGCTAAGAGTATTTTAATACCTCAACAGATGTCAAGAAAAGGATTGCTGATGCTGTCAGCGACAAGCAGGTGAAAATTTCGTCTTTGAAAATTACTGTTTCTTCAACTTTATATAAGAGTAATTAGATTGTTGAATTTATGCATCTGTATCAGCTTAAGTTTTAAGCAGTTGATTCTTTGTAGCTATATATATCAAAGGTTCTTTTATAAGTTCTATTAAGCAAATGCTGAAGCAGCTAAAAACTCAAAAAGGCTTATATGAAAGAATTTTGGTAATTGTTTGAAACAGAATGTTGCTATGTAGTGAAAGAATGCTCTTCTTATTCACTTTTGGCATGCTTTTGAAAAAAAAATATTTCTTTCTGCTTGGCTACTTTGTGCTCGATTCTTAAGAAATAAGGTTTCTTAAAGGTTTTATCTTTATGTGAAGTTACTTTACCATTCATAAAGTTTTTCCTCAATATTCAAATTAACTTTTTTATTGCAACATTTTTGCTAGTTAAGTTTTTGGATATAATTATAATTGGGCCCTGAAACTGCAGTATGCATGTGGAGTGTGGACGAAATGAGTTGTGCAGATGTATGATAAGTGAAGAATGATAACTTATTAGTTTACTATTTTACTGTACTAGAGTCTTTTCTAGTTAACAAATGGTTGATTTAATGATTGATTTTGCGGGAAATGCTTGTGGCATTTACTGTGAGAAGGTTCAGTTTTTGAATTTCCTTTTGAAGGACCTATTGAAATAAATGAGTGGACAAATTATCACATAAGATATGCACAAACATTTGTTTCCACATCCATGAATTTAATCAAACTCCTTTTGGAAAGCATCAAATCTGTTTCTCCGCTTGGAAAAGGCCATAATGAGCCCCTGAGCCCAAGTGTATATTCCCCACTCCTAAGGGATAGGACGTCATGGGACTTCTGTTCATCTTGTATGTACTACATTGGCGCATGAACTACCTATGCACTCAAAGGAAGTCCCTAGTTGGTTTTGTTCCTCTCGATGTCCTCTATTGGGGAATCAAAACCTAAATGGAGCATTATAAGGTGCAACAATGTATTGCCAATGGTGCCTTAATGGAAAATGTTAGAACAAGAGTATCTCATGTGAACTCTTAAGGAAACAGATACCATGTCATGTTGGACTTGGGAGGATCATTTGTGAATGGCTTCTTATTTCTGTATCAATACGGTAAGAGTTGATTTTTGGAGAGTCAAAAATGCCTTTCTCATGAATATCATGGTTGTGATCTCCATTGACTTGTTTAATGTAAATATCTTCCATATTCTATCAATAGTTAATTTTCTCTATTTACGGTTGTGCTTTGAAATTGAAAGATGGAACATCGTTGTATGCAGGAGGCTGTCGCTGTTACCACTGCCATCCAAGAGGAGATATTTTCCGAGATGGGAATTGGTGAGCTTTAAATTACTCGTGCTTTACTTCAAGGACGGTTCAACTTAGGCAATTGTTGAGTATTAAAGAGCAAGTGCTCTTTTCTGCTGTATATCATACGTATGTTCGTCTGTACATATGTTCGAGCATGCGTGCAAAGACGAAGCACTTTTTACTCTAATCTAGTTGAACCGTGTCGCTTGGTCATTATATAGTGGTCCTTGTTTTTCAAAAAAGAGATGCCAAGCACCAGTTTTGCAGATAGAGCTGGGCAGAATTGCAGATCTGTTACAATGTGATTTTGCAGAAGTGGTTAATATATACTTGTGATGCTGATGGTATTTCTGCTGTTTCATAAAATTGTATGTTTAGCTTGGAAGAAGAACTGTATTGCCCACTTTCTACAGGATGATAATCTTGCCATTTTTCTTGTTTCTTAGTTTAATTTGATAAGAAGTTAGATTGAGTTTCTGCTCTCTTTTTGTTATTTTCACTGGTTCAAAAACTAATACTAAAGTTTACCATTGGTGATATGCGGTGTCATCTAATAAATGGGGAAAAAACATACCTCCAATCGTTATTCATGCGTCATATAGTTATATCATTATAATACTATAACAAACGGGAGATCTTTATTTCTCTGCTGCAGATCCAAGATTTGGTCTTACTTGCTTGGGGAAAATAAACATGACCTATGAGAGTGATCGAGACCTGATGATTCGTTTTTATGAATTTGTTGCAAAGTAAGATTAGCCTATTCCATCTGCGTATTGTTAAGATGAACTTCCATTTTGTGTTTATTTCCCCTTTATACCTTTTGAAGAAAATTTCTTGGCACAGTGTTCAGTAGGATATTGAGGCCATTCTTGCTAACAAATCCAATACAGATGTAATGAATGTTGAGTTCTCTGAAGAAAATAACTTGGATTTTGTTCCTTCTATTTTACTGGCCATGAAGAGAAGAAATGGCTTGTGAAGAGGCCGAGTTTGGTCCAGACAGGTTTGCTGAAAGATTAAAGATGCAACAAAATTTACAAGAGCAGGTAAGAGATCTCTTCTCTTGATGCTTAATGATGCTATAGATGTGGTAATAAGAGTGGAAATAAACATTTTGACAGCAACTGGAGATGCTGAAGTACATGCGCAACTTTCACATGGATGATCAGTCTGCAATACTTGAGAAGGTAATGATGAAAAACTACATATTAAGACGATCTCCCCATGAATGAAGATGGAAAAAAATGAAATCTCTGCTTGAATAAGTCTAGATAACATTTGTAGAAGTTAAAAAGTACCTGAAGCAATGGGGTTTGTTGACCACGAGCTTTTGTTGTCAGAGTTTACAACTCCATAAAAGTGATGGAACTTACAAAATTAGATTTCCATACCAATTAGCAACTTATTTTGCATGCTGTACCTATGTTGTTCTTCCAAATTGACTGGCATGTTTGACAGATTCACCAGCAGTTGGAGAAGGCCAACTTTGACACTGAAGCTTCTGTGCTGACAGTGGAGCAGATGCAGGATGTTGTTCGACGGAGAGTATCACCTTTGTTCCAGCCTAGATAATCACGGAGCTTTCGTGGAGTTTCTAGTTTTTACTTGCATTTTAATTCGACTGTGCCATTAGATGTTGAACCATGCCCCCCCTGTCACACCAAGAGGAAGAAGAAATCGAGTGAAGAATAGCAGCTGCTTGCTTTGCTGCAATGAAATGGTTAGGGGAAATTTTCTGCTCTGCTGTCTAGTATATACTGGCTGAAACCCAGGAAGCTGAGGGCTGTAGTTTCAGTTTGTTTACTTGAAAGTAGCGTGACAGCTTACTTGAATGAAGTAGTAGTATTAATTTCGTTTGTATTTCAAAGTCTATATGATGTGGTTTAAGTAGACATTTGTTATCTATTTAAGTAAACATTTGGAACAATAGGGACTTAAGATAACTATTAGAGATACGAAAAGCAATCGTTGCGGCATATAATCCAAAAGTAGTTGAACTGAAACAATGTTTTTGCTTGTGAATTCCATTTATTTAGCGATTCTAAAGGAAATATTGGTCCCTTAAGACATCCAACAAAATTGGAACGATCCAGAGAATATTAGCATGGCCCATGTGCAAGGATCGCAGGCACAAATAGAGAAATAGTCCAAATTTAAAAAAAAAGAAAATATTGAAAGTGGAAATTGGGCAATCTCAACGAGTGATTAACGCAACAAAGAAATGATGACGATGATGGACATTCTTAATTGAACAAAATTCATTTATAGCCACTCGGGCCAAACTTATATCACCCAGTAGTCACAAAATGACCCATACAAGTCATAGCCTAAAAACAATAAACGGCTAGTAACTGAAAAACCTGAAAGTGGTGCCACTAAGGAAAATCGGAGCCGTGACGGCAAGAATTAGTAAACATGAAGATAGCAGAGGCAAGAGAGAAGCAGAAGGAAGCAAATCAGAAGACGATAATCAAAATGTTGAAACGCCGGACCTTGTGTACGGACACTGTGAGTGAAAGTGTGACGGCGGCGGCGTATCACTATATTCAAGAAACAATGACAGATTGAGAGACTTCATAGTTATATGCAGGCAACAAAATCTTATCTAGTACCCAAAAAAAGATGCACACAACAAAAAGAAGATCTTTTTCTTCCGTTTTCCTTTTGGGATTAGTCTTTTGTTCAAGAAAAATGATGATGAGGCCACAGAAAAAGCTAAAGGGACAAAGAGTTCGTGAATCTAATACCAAAGACTGCACCTTTTTCTTTACAATGAAACTTTTTTAAATTTTCATCTTGTAATCCAGTATATGCATCTCAATCTAATTCGACAACACACCATTTGCCAAGTCTTATTATATAAACGTACACATAATTCTGAACAAATAAAAATTTCCAAATACTAGGAAAAAAGGGAACTGAAATTTAAAGAGGTTTTTCCAAAAAAAAAATAGAAACTCATCATCGTCTTTTTCTTTTCTTTTTTCTTTATCTTTTAGTGAATTAACGGTGCATTGATAAATAACAAGAAGAAATGGAAAAGTAAGAAGCTTTTATTTCAATGGAGCTGTAGGGTTTTGAGTTGGGAGTTTGAAGTCACAGGAAATAACATGAAGTTTTATGATTGTTCTTTCTCACATAACTATGTATAACGTTGAAATATATACAAAATTGACTGTCATTGTACAAAATATATATTAAATAGACTGTCACTATACAATTTATATACAATAGGCTATCACTATACAAAATGTATACAAAATAGACTGTCACTATATAAAATATATACAAAATAGATGGTCACTATACAAAATGTATACAAAATAGACTGTCACTATACAAAATATATACAAAATAGACTGTCACTATACAAAAAATATATTGTACTAAATAGACTGTCACTATACAATTTATATATAATAGACTGTAACTATACAAAATATATACAAAATAGACTGTCACTTTACAAAAAAATATTCAAAATAGACTATCACTGTACATTTTATATACAATAGACTGTCACTATAAAAAAATATACTAAATAGACTGTCACTATAAAAAAATATACTAAATAGACTGTCACTATACAAAATATATACAAAATACACTGTCACTATACAAAAATATACAAAATAGACTGTCAGTTTGTCACTATACAAAAAATATACAAAATAAACTGTCACTATACAAAAAAATACAAAATAGATATTTCGGGCTATTAGATGTAATATGTTTGGGCAGGAGGGACATTTCGTGTCAATGGAGAAAAACATGAGCTATTAAAATTTTGAGGTGTTATAGACAGTGGCGGAGCCACCTTATAGGAAATTTGACACTCCTTCGCGGAAAAAAATGCACTGTGTAGGTAGGTAAAAAAATAAATGATATGTATATATATTATGTATTGACTCCTCTTAATTTTTTGGTATGTTTAATTTTATATATTTTAACACCCCTTAACCAAAATTCAGGCTCCGCCGCTACATAGGGTCGTTTTCTCTTCTTAATTGGCAACAACTTAAATAAGATCACACCTCCGAACCTCGGGTCTTATTAGTAATAAAAATTATAAGTGTAGCTAAACCACTTTAATAATCTAGAAATTGAGTGGAAAATCATATGAGTTAAAGTTTTCTTCTATTTTTCCTTTCATACTCTTAAAAAACTTGAACTTGCAGGCTGTAATTTTGCCCAAAAAAACAGTGCGTATAAATCAATTGGGAGGGAGAAAAGGATTTGGTGCGACGAGGTCACACATCCATAAGTGGATAAGCGATAAGGTCTTTTAATATCACTCACTCTCTTCTTTTTTCTTTTGGCAACGTCAGTCCCTTCCCCCTCTGAGAGTAAGCTTCACAATTCCATCCCCCCCCCCCCCCCCCCCCCAAACCAAAACCCCAAACCCCAATCTTCGACCTCCATTTACGTACTGAACAATTTTATCTTCATTTGTTGTTTTTTCTTTTGCAGCGTGTAAAAATGGCAGTGAGTTTTAGTTTAGTTGGAGCATTCAAAGGACTCTCTTTAGCTTCTTCCTCTTCTTTCCTTAAAGGTGACTTTGGTGCTGCTTTTCCCGTCGCTCCAAAGTTCTCGGTCTCCTTTCCGTTGAAATCTCCGTTGACAATTGAGTCTGCTCACAAGAAAGGAGCTGGTAGCACTAAGAACGGTCGAGATTCTCCTGGTCAGAGACTTGGTGTTAAGATTTTTGGTGACCAAGTTGCAAAGCCCGGTTCTATTATCGTTCGTCAGCGTGGTACCAAGGTCTCAATTTTACTTCTTTATTATGGGTTTCCTCTATTTTCTGCCAATTTTTGCTAAAAGTTCATATTTTTGTATGTATTTTCACAACTCTGTCGGGTTATTCAGACTTTAAAATCACTCATTCTTTGTGCTTAAAAAAGAATCGAAATGCAATTAAAGAGATATAAAAATGGGGTAGTAGTCCAATGGAGAGGCGGAGCTAGGATTTTAACTATATGTGTTCTGGAATTTAGAACGACGACTTTAAGTGCTAATAATTGGGTTCTAAAATTTAATATTGGTACATATTTAAAGAATTACTTATCAGAAATACACTGTTTGAGCAGAAGCTACTGGGTTCGGTGGAACTCATAGCCGAGTTTCTAGCTCGGCCCCTGGTCCAACGTTCTACAATTCAAAGAAACTGGGTGGAGCTTGTAGCTCAGTGGATGAGAGCATGTGGCTACAAAGCACGGTGTCAGGAATTGAATCTGATAAGCAATGAACCTTGGGCCTAACTCAGCCTCAAAAGCTAGCTCATGAGGTGAGAATTGCCCAAGACTGAATAAGGAGTCAAATTATCCCATCCCACACCAATGTGGGACTCTAACATAAGCCCTCCATGTTCGAAACAATATATATCATCTGAAAAGAGGAAAAAATCGAGTCTTTTTGTGTAAAGAATCACCCTTTGTCATTCTTGGACAAATTTCTCCTTTCATTTTTTTGGTTTGTCTTGCTGGAGCCTGGACATATGTTGTTTCTACCTGTAATGTTCTGTCTCTATAGGTATGAATATCTCTTTATATCTTTTCGTGTTTCTCCTTCCATGAATTTGAAAGGATGATGTCTTTCTATCTTTTTTATACGTGATGTGCACAAAATGAGCCATTGCCTCAACTAGTGCCTCCAAAATGTTAGTAGTATATTTTTTGGAATGAGGATGGTCTCCCTTTTGCAATCAATCGTGATTTCTAGGGATGGCAATGGGGCGGTGTGGGTTTGAGCGTTAGCGAGGCGGGGCGGGTTTGGGAGTTAGCGGGGCGGGTTCAATTTTTAAATTAAAAAAATCATGCGGGGCGGGGCGGGTCGCAGGTTGTTGGACTCAAGATCTCCACGATCGATTTGTTGAGTGTGTAAACCGCTTTGGAGGCGCTTACAGTAAGTAATTTCAAAGAGGCCTTTCTATTTTCAGTTTGGTCCTGACCATTTTTATTAAGAATTTGATTCATTCATCTTATCAGAGGCAACACCAAAGGCAATACTGAAGCTGATGGAGTCAGATGGCTTGACCATTTTCCATTTACTTGTGTCGAGGTTCTATATACAAATTTAAGATGTTGTGTAGATGTTTGTGGCGTCTTTATATAATGCACCTATTAGCAAAAAAACCACAAAAAAAGAGAGAATTTTATTAAAAAAATTTGCGGGGCGGGTGGAGTGTGGGCCGGGTGGATGCGGGTTTAAATCCTATGCGGGGCGGGCGGGTTGAAATTGTGCGGGTTTAAATCCTATGCGGGGCACCGCCTGCCATTCCTAGTGATTTCAAGCCTGCGTGAGCTATAACTCTTCGGTGAAGTCTTTAAAAGACACGAGTAATTGATGTCTAGCTACACATAATAAGCTAGTAGGTGAGTAATGAACAAGTAGGTCATCTATAATGCAATTCCTTCTTTTGCAGTTAGGGATTTGCAAGGAAGAACGCTTACATCTTTCTTATAAATGGTGTTCTGGAAGTTGGTGATATTTTCTGTTAAAAAATAGATTTTGGGACTAACTTAACCCTAAAAGCTAGCTCAAAGGGTGATGATTGCCCCAAACCATATAACGAGACAACAACCCATTTACTCCACCAATGTGGGACACTTAACAGTTCCTTTTGTTGTTTAATGGTGATTGAAATGAATTCAGATGGACCAGTTCAAGTGGAGTATGTTTCAATGTAGTTCCAGTTTTGTTGCCCAATGTCTCACAAACATATATGTGCCTATTAAGTTCTGATGTCCTGATTAGCATTTGATTAAATTTTATTTGTTGGCAATCTGTGGATTGCTTATGGGCGGATAAATTAACTACAAAATGAGGTATTGGAGGGTTAACTGGATACTTCTTTTGCTGTTGTCATTTGAAGGAACAAATTGCTAGAATTTTAAGGTTCTGAGCTCTGATATATCTGACCTTACATGAAAACATAAAATTGGAAGTTTCCTGAAACAAATGACAGAAGGAAGTGTAAAGCATATGTGATTCTTTTGGTATTTCAAGGCTCCACACTTGTATATAATTGCCGAATGGAGTTGTTCTTTTATCAGAGGTGCGACTTTCTGATAATAAGATGCTTATGTTGAGCTGCATAAATTAGTTTTGGGTATATTTATATCTATCAGTTAGGTAATAAATGGGTTAGTGCCAATGATTGGTATTATATTTTGCTCAGAATGACCCCTGTTATAGTTGGCTTGTTCGATTTAAGATAGTTCAGAAGTTGTATTTCTCCATCTAGCATTGCCCTGTAATCTGTTTTCATGATGATTTACTAATTGTCCTCTTGGTGATGCTTCCAGTTCCACCCAGGAAAGAATGTTGGACTTGGCAAGGATCACACAATCTTTTCTTTGATTGATGGACTAGTCAAATTCGAGAAGTTTGGGCCTGATAGAAAAAAGGTTGAGTTCTCTTGCTTACCGCTTGTATATGTGGCACACCAGTGCGATTAACTGAATATGAATAATTGTGCAGATAAGTGTTTATCCACGTGAGGTGCAACCTGAAAACCCCAACAGTTATAGAAACCGAAAGAGAGAGTCCTTCAGATTACAGCGTGAACGCAGAAAGGCACGACGAGAGGGCGTCATCCTTCAGCCTCAGTTGATACTTGCTTCTGCTGCTGCTGAATCCTCTGAGGACAATGCCACTCCTACTTGCTGATATTGGTCTTTTGATGTTTAACAATTCTGTTGTCATTTTGGTTATTTGTTAGCATTCACTTGGGAACATATGTAGGCCACATTTCTACATTGTGCTTCTTCCATTGGTCTCTTTTGTTTGTAAATTGCATTACTATAAGCATGAGTCCTTGTCACAGGTTGCATAAGTATAGAATGAAATGGCTGATCTGGATTCTTTACTCCTTTACTAAATTGGCTCCATAACTCTAATTTCCTTTCTGTCTAGGGCTAAATTCCCTTCAAATGCAAGACACCCAACTGATAAAAGTCATAAAGACAATGATATTTCGAGGTGGCCACAAGCTCAGAGTTAAACTACTTCAATGAGGATAACAGGAGACTTAAGTTTTTCTAGGACATATCTTTTCAGCAAGCTAGTATGATTAAATACAGTAAGGTGGTCAATACAAGGGACCGAAACACAAAAATATGCCTTAAGATCAGCTTATAGGCTATAAGCTAAGAGAATAAGACCCTTGGTCTAATGGTCCAGAACTTAATTAATGAAAAGGTCTTAAGATATGCGAGAGATGATACTGACAGTGTATAGTTAAGGGAAGTAACATTTAAACGGAAATCATACAATGTTGGCAGTAGAAAATGATCAGCACTGCGTGAAACAGTTGGTGGAAGTCGACAATCAACATTCCAAAGTTTCAAGTTTGACAACAAAATATACAGCAATCAAGACAATCTTTTATCTCACTCAAAAACAGAGAGCTTCCAACAGCAAAGGCAGCTGTCCCGTCTCCTTCATCGCTTGACCTCAGCCTGGAGGAGTGCTAATAGTGTTGGCTTGCAGTTTCACCTCCCTAAAATGGTCTCGGAAGCATAAGTTCATTGATAGTGTGTCTTCTGAAAACTAAATTTTCTACCCCTGTTTCACGCGATGAATGAATTATCCACGAGATTTTCCATAGAGATGAGCATATACAATCTTTGTCCGGTGCACCAGAATCATGCTTAGAACAACTGCAATAATGCAGAGTCCAGACATTATCATGGAAGTAAGGAAGAAGCATATAGCACCTTCACACTTCAGAGGTTCATCTACAGAAAGAAAGCTAGACAAAACTGATGCCAAATTTGATTCAGTGCCACGATACTCATGAGCTTGCTTTGCAGCTTCCATATCATATATACTACTAGCAATAACACCTGAGAATACCATTGAACCAGCAGGATTTGCAAGAGTGAGGAAATTGTATAAAGCCCCAAAATTTCTCAAGCCAAACAATTCAGAAGCTGCAGCTGGTACGATTGCCCAATGAGCTCCATAACCAAGTCCAACCAAAAGAGTACCAATGTGCATAGCTCCAGGCCAACCCATTGCAAAGAAGAAATGCCCAATGGCCATTATGACTTGAGCAACAGCCATCGCTGCATGTCTCGGATAGGCATAATCCCTGTCGTAAAAAGAACAATGTTATACGAGGAAAAATTTCTTAGGACTGAACATTCATGTAAGAAGTGAATGTTATGTACCTGACGATTATTTCAGAAAAGTAACCACCGCCAATACGACCAAGGAAGTTCCATATGCTGATCATAGAAACAAATACATGTGTGTTATCATATCCTAAAGATTGGCTTATCTGACCCAAGTTATCGATCACAGTCAAACCAGATCCAGAACCAAAAAGTAGTGAGAAAAACATAAGCCAAAAATCTGCCTTTATTAAAGCCTGCATTAAGGTGAAGTTCTCTCCCCTATGAGGTCCCCTTCTTCTTTTGATCCTCACTGCTCCTTTTGCAGCTGCCTGAGCTAGTTTTGCTTGCAGTTGTGCAATTCTTTTTTGCCTTTCTGAAGCTGGAAGCGCGTCCACTTCCTTAGGCTTCTCGTCTTCCACTTCACTAAATATTATTTCATGACCATCACCAAGCTCAGATTTGCTAGTTTCTTGTTTCTTTGACTCAGATAGAAGTCCCTCTTCTACTGGTTCTCTTGGATCTTGAAAAAAACTCGAGGAGATAGGGATCACGATAGGAATTGCCAAGAGGATAAACAATATAGCCGTGAAGATTGTAATGACAATGTGGCTTAAATCAATAAGGTCTTCAACAAGCATAACTCCCATCAAGTAAGAAGCCAAGAGGAGGCATATGCTGTAAATAAACGAAAAGTTTAACCCATCCGAAGGCCTGACTTGTTTGTGGCCTCCAACAGGCCTGATTATAAACATGAGCGCAATAATTACCATTGCCGGTCCAACAGCTATCATAAATATAAGTGAAGCATGATCTGGAGAATGGATCACTGCATATATCTGAGTCAAAATTGCACCACCCAATCCTGCAAATCCCTTGAGTATCCCCACCACAGGGCCGCGACTTTTAGGGAAATTTTGCACACATGATACCAGAGCTGCTGTGTTAAAGTAGGTCTCGCCATTTGTTCCGATAAATATCAGAATACACATCTGGAAGGAAGCAGCTAAAACTATGTCAATTGTTAGACCAAACTAGGAGTCCACAACACTGCATGATCAACATGGTCTGTAAATAAGTGAGTTTGCTCCAATCAGAATAGAATATCTAACAGAACATCTCCAAATGAATGATCAAATAAAAAACCTTCTTACATTCTAAAGATTGTTGATAAACAAGAAAATAAGCATAGTTCTTGTCAGATGAAGAAAATTGGATAAATATCAAGATCTGGAACACTTTCTATAGTTAGTTGATGCAAAAGAAAACATGACTACAGAAGTGAAAAAAACACTCCCAAGGGGATTTTCATTAATCAAAATTTGTCACTCAGTTAAACAGCTGTGCAACCTTATACCTTCTTGGCCCATAATTCAATGTATAGCATCCAAAATAGGCTATAACAGGGCAGCCCGGTGCACTAAGGGGTCCGGGGAAGGGTCGGACCACAAGGGTCTATTGTACGTAGTCTTACCCCGCATTTCTGCAAGAGTCTGTTTTCACGGATCCAAAATAGGCTATAGTAGACTAATAAAGAATGGATTTAAGTTTTGTACACCGACGGTATAAAACAATTCTTCATACTATCGGTGCAATTTAGCAGATTATCACTCTATTTACTATATTAAACTTGATATGAAGAATTACCTATTGTTGCAGGTCATATTTACTTGATAGTGTAAAAAGTTAATACAAACTTAATTCATAAAGAATTCAATAAACGGATTTACCATACCATAGTTAATAGAAAAGAAAGTGAAACAGAGCAGACCTTTTCAACTAAAAACTACTAGAAATTAAGCAAGAAAGTTTGGCACTTTTGAAATCAGAATTAAACAGATTGGATGAAGATAAAAGATGGGGTACTCACAGCCCATAATGGCAAAGAAGGAGCACGAGAAGTGACAATGAGCCAAACCCAACCATAGCCAATGAAGTTTTGAATAGCACCCACAAGAAGTGCAGCCCACAAAGGCAAGATTTCACACAAAGTTCCAGCCAAGAATCCAACACTATCACCCAAATCTTTAGCCACACCCAACCTCGCAATTTGCCTCTGATTATAATTCAGAGACTTCTTAATCGTTGGAGAAATGCTGCCGAATAAATATCCAATGCCAGCACATGTCTGAATCCACATTGCAGCTACAAAAACGAGCCATCTGTTGTTAAAGAAGAAATCAACACTCTCTTTCAAATGAACCATTATTACAAGAGTCTTGAGATAGATATTCTTAAGCTTATGATCAACTATTGTTTTTAATCAAAGGACCACAGACCTTGCTTTTATCATGTATGTACGGTCACTTTCTTAACCTTTTTTTTTTTTTTTCCTTCTTATAGCAGTGATTGAAAAGAGCAGGGGATAAAGGTCGGGGACAGAGTATATCAGTATTACTTTCTAGTAAGTATATGATGTTTTGTCGGGTTGTAATGTACCATAATTTATGTAACTGAAAAGAAAAGAATCTAGCGGAAAGGGTGGGAGATAAAGATCGAAGTACTGCTCTTTATCTATGATCCATGTATTTAGTACTTGAGACAGTAAACATCAGCATGTGCACTAATTAGAAGATCAAGGGTTTTTCACGGCTCAAACCGACCTATTTGAGACAGTAGAAGAAAACAAATTAAAGCGAGGGCAGTACTGTCGCATGTTACAAGAAGAGACACGACACAGTTAAGTGGTGTGCCCCGCGCCAAACATTACCGCAGCTTCCTGCATGCTATACTTAATTTGTGTTTACGTGGGGGCTTATATTGGCCTCCTCCTCATCACTAGTCATCACTCACCATATGTCTTCAGCAGTCTAAAGCTTTTTTTCTTTTCTTTTTAATTTACTATTCGTGTCTTGGATTAAGGTTAAATTGTCTCTTTATGACCTACATATTACAAATTTGAGCTGTGAAAGCAATCAATAATACTTGCATTAAGATAGACTATTTATATCATTAGTCGCTTGTTTTCTCTCTCTATATGCTCCAGTACAACTCCGAATATCGTAAACTTATTAGAGATTGAAATATCTTATTGCTCTATTCATTTCAATTAATTATGTGAACCTATTTAATTGTGTACAGGGTTTAAGAAAAAATTAGTAAGACTTTTGAAATATGTGATCCTAAACAAGTCATAACAATTGTGTGAATATAATTCTTTTGATAGTTATGGTCTTAAATATGTCATAGTATTTGTGTGACTCTAAAATTATCTTATTAAGGGTAAGTTTAAGTTAAATTATTTTTAAATTTATAAAAAAAATTACTGTTTTTGGTACAGGCAAAAAAATAAATAAATTGATATAAACGGGAGAAGGGTAATTATTTTAAGCTCAATGGGTATTTTGCATAAATTGCTCTTTTGCATAAACACGTTTACACAATTCAACAATTTCAAAATGAGCAATTTATGCAAAATACCCATTGAGCTTAAAATAATTACTGTTCTCGAAAATTATTTACAATATATATCTACCTAGTTAAAACTAATTATCTAACCTAGTTTAGCTTGATTTGGTTTGGCTTGGATCGGCTTGGCTTGGCTTGGATTGAATTAGCAATTTAGTAGCTTAGTCCTTTGGGTGCGTTAAAAAAAAACTGAGTAGGGGAAAAGGGCATGAGTAGGGCGGGTAATTATTTTTCATGAGATGGGTATTTGCTAAACTTCCCCCAAATAATGAGAGGTGAAACTTTTATCCATTTATTTTATCTTCAAAATTTAACGTAAAAACAATGCATAAAGCTTTGACGATACTGAGTTGCTTCTTTTCCTTTTGTTTTCAAATAATTTCCTCTTTCGTTGGCTAACCACGCCTAGCTGACAGGCACTGATGAAAAAACCAGGATAAAGTAAAAAAGATCAAACGTTACATTTGGATCTGAAGCTAATAATAACTTAGAAAAAATATGTTCATTAAAACTCTTCAAGGACATATATCTCAAACAGATAATCAAAGAGAATTTTGGTTGTTAAAAGTAATTATACAATTAACGAAGGGATTATCGGTCGCTAGCCGAATTGACTTAATACATTGTTGTCATTAAAGACTTTTAACAAACGGATAACAAATTAGTGACATGTATAACGATCGAAAATTATGCCGTCGCTAAAGAACCTTTAACGACCAGATTGTAAATTGGTCGTTAACTTTTAACGTCGGGACTTTTAACGACCGATGACGATCGGATTTTTTCCGGTCGTTATCAATTTATAACGACCGAAATCGAACTTTTAAGGACCAGATTTCCGCTCGCTAAAGTCCCATTTTCTTGTAGTGATACGTAACTCATGCTGTTTTTCTTTTCTTGGACGAATCTTAACTCGTGCTGTTGATTCTCCAATGTATATAGTAGCTATCAGACCTGTTGAATCAGATTCTCCCTCCTTAAAAAAACAAGAATTGGCAAGGTCTGCAAAGAAATAAATGATCATATACGCAATAAAATATTGTTCCTTCTCTTTCAATTTAGATAACATATTTTGTTTATCGAGAATTAGTTTGATTAAACTTTAAAGTTAAATTAGATTAGTTCAACTCATAATTTTAAAATTAAAATTTAAATATTCAAAAACTATACGAAAAGTACTATAATTAAGTTGCAACTTTTCTCATGTCAATATGATAAAAAAATTATTTGAAAATATTGGACAAACTTTACACAATTTGACTCTGGATATAAATGTATCATCCAAATTGAGAGGGGAATAAGTAATAATGACGCATTTTAATTAAAAATCTATGAACCATTATTCGAACCTAAGCTTTTCTTGAAACACTTGTTGTTTGTGCGGTTTTGAAGAAAAGAAACAAAACGAAAAGTGAAAAAGAGAACTGAAAAGAATGTTTTTCATCATATCATCAGCTCACTTTAATTTCACTTTTAAAAAAAGAGAGTATTAAAATAATTTTAGAGGATGGTGCATGCCCAGCTGTTAATGAACTGCTATTTGCAAATACGCATAGCATAAAAATTCAGCATAAGGTGTTGCAGTTAGCAAAATTAGGAGGTTGGAAAAGTCTGAATACAAAGGAAAATTAGAAAGAATTAAAAAGTTAGAATAGTGTATAACTTTAGAACATTTATCACCCGATTCATATACTTAATTATTCAAAATCCATTTCACTGTCCAACTTATTTAAAAATGCCACACACATATATAAGTAAATGGAACATATATCGTATAACTGTATTATATGTTAAGTAATTAAACATTGATTCATTGCTAAATTTGATTATTACTAAATTAGATTATTACTAATATACGATCAATAATATCAAACATGAATCATTTCATCTGGCCTATACTTGTCTCTAAACTCAAATTTTTGATAAACTAATCAAGGATGGCATTTGATAAATCGTATAGTTGTACTGTTGTAAGAACTTTACACTATATTTACATATAAAATTATAATATTGTCCGTAACAACAAACGTCGATATGTCCGAGTGGTTAAGGAGACAGACTTGAAATCTGTTGGGCTTCGCCCGCGCAGGTTCGAACCCTGCTGTCGACGCATATATTTTCTTTTACATGTATCTGAAAGCTTTTAACGTGGTTAAATGAAAAGCCATTTTCAGGGAAAAATAATAACGTGTCCCTTGGATTTATACATGTTAATCGAGTCGGGCTGGCCCGGTACTGTAGCGTGGAGAGCGGGTTTCAAACGAACAGTTTTTTGATACCGGTACACCGGAACCGTTGTTAACGGGCTACAGCCCGATTCAGCCCTTTTTTTAACTTTTTTTTTTTAATGGATCAACTGAAACTCCTAATATTGACACTTGTATTTTTTATCTACACAAATATTTAGAAACATTATATAATTATTATGCTAATATTGCTGATGCTTCTTCTGCTGTAGATGCAAATATTCCTTCAAGTTCAGTTTCAACATTTGGGACCAGTGCTTTGGATGATAATGATGGTGTTGAAGATTATTTGATTTGGTCTATACTAGAGGAGCATCAACAAACCAGTAGCAGGAATATTGATGAACTTCAATTCTACTTGCAAAAGTTAGCAGAGCCCCGCACAAAGGAATTTCTACCACTAGGTTGGTGGAGGAGCAACTCAAATAAATTTTCTTTTCTTTCGGTCATGGCTCGAGACGTGCTAAATGTGCTGATTTCAATAGTCGCATCAGAGAGCGCATTTAGCCAAGCAAGGCACCAACTAGGAGATACCCGTCATTCATTGGGTAGCAACGCTTTGAAAATTCTAGTGTGCTTCAGAGATTGGATAAGATCATAATGACGAAATCAAGGGCGTGACGAGGTAGATGAAGCGAAGGACCAAGAAATTGGAGATATAATGGTTTATGGTGATGATTCAACCAATACCGGAAACCAAGAACCTCATGTTGACATGGATGAACTTACAAAAATGATGCAAAGCATGTGATGTACTATTTTTTTTTTTTTTTTTATAATTGTTGTAAACTTTTAATTTGCAAGTTCAAAAATAACAAAATCAAAAAAGAACTTGCAACTTAATTTGAAGTATTATATATTATTCAATAAAAATATCAAATGAAAGTCTTCGGAGTTTGATCCTTATATATTGTCTATTGGCCTTATTAAATAATTTTTTGTAGCCACTTACTTTTAAATTTCAATTTTAAAATTATAAAATTCAAATTTCAAATTTAAAACTTTAAACTTCAAAGTTTAATTCTAAGCCTTAAAAGTTTTCAAATACTTAAGTATCAATAACATTGAATAACAAAAACAAAATTTACTTAAAAAATAAAATAAAATTCCACGGTCCGCTAACAGCCCACTAACAGCCCGAACCCGGACAAAAAAAAAAACTCAAAAAATACAGCCCGCTAACAGCCCGCTAACTCAGCCCGCTAACAACCTGCAACGTTAAACGGACGGGCTATATGTTTTTGTGTCCAGCACGTCCCAGCCCGGCCGTTAAACATCCATACTTGGATTGAAGAGTTAAACCTTCATCAGAAAAGAAAAATTTCAGGGTGGGAAAAATAATAACGTGTCCCTTGGATTGAAGAGTTAAACCTTCATCAGAAAATGAAAATGAATACACACGCCTTACTCCTACTAGTAAAGGTAGAGAGCCGATTGTAATTCTTTGTAGTGGTCATCCGAATTCAAAAGTGGATCTAGGATTTAAGTTTTATAAGTTCAATCTTTAAAGTTTTAATATTAAATTCATTATTTTTTTTTATAATTATGAGTTTATATTGCTATATATTATAATATTAATAATTTTTTACATATAAATTTATACTCCACATCAAAAAAATTATGTTCAGTTGAACCGGTGCCGATCATCCGCCTTTGTTCATGTCATGAGAAACATTCCACCATTATTTACACCCAAAAGTTCCTAAGTGACTTTCGATTGATAGATATTCTAAGTTTTAGTCATTGACAATTTTTGTATTTATTTTAAATCAAAATATTTTTTGTATTTGTTTAGTTCACACGATCTACTCATAGGTATTTCACTATTAAAATATCACAAAGCAAACAAATAGAAAAAACTGTTATAAAATAAAGATTATAAAGTAAAGACAAGTATAGAGAGAAATTGATATATTATTCAATTTCATACTGATATACATAATGAACTGAAATCTCCTCTATTAATAGAAGAAAGGAAGATGTTGTCTAAGATGCTACTAGGGGTGGTAAACAGGCGGGTCGGGTTGGATATGGGACGGGTCAAAACGAGTAATGAAAAAATGGATAAATTATCCGACTCGACCCATATTTAATACGGATAAAAAACGGGTTAAACCTGCTGTCGACACAATTTTTTTTCTTTTATATGTATCTGAAAGCTTTTAACGTGGTTAAATGAAAAGCCATTTTCAGGGAAAAATAATAACATGATTATGAGTCCCTTGGATTGAAGAGTTAAACCTTCATCAGAAAAGCAAAATTTCATTTGTATACGCAGGCTTTACTCGTACTAGCGAAGGTAGAGAGCTGATTGTAATTATTTGTAGTGGTCATCCGAATTCAGAAACGGATCTAGGATTTAAGTTTTATAAGTTCAATCTTTAAGATTTTTAGTATTAAATTCATTATTTTTTACAATTATGAGTTTATATTGCTGTATATTATAATATTAATGATTTTTTTACATATAAATTTATATTTCACATCAAAAATACTGTGTTCAGTTGAACCGGTGCCGATACATTTCATCCGCCTCTGTCCGGTTGGAACGTCATGTCATGAGAAACATTCCACCATTATTTACACCCAAAAGTTCCAAAGTGACTGTCGATTGATAAATATTCTAAGTTTTAGTCATTGGCAATTTTTGTATTTATTTTAAATCAAAATAACTTTTGTACTTGTTTAGTTCACACGATCTACTCGGAAGTATTTCACTATTAAAATATCACGAAGCAAACAAATAGAGAAAACGTGTTATAAAATAAAGACTATAAAGTAAAGACAAGTATAGAGAGAAATTGATATATTATTCAATTTCAAACTGATATACATAATGAACTGAAATCTCCTCTATTTATAGAAGAAAGGAAGCTGCTGTGTAAGATGCTACTAGGGGTGGCAAATGGGCGGGTCGGGTCGGATATGGGACGGGTCAAAATGGGTAATTAAAAAATGGATAAATTATCCGACCCGACCCATATTTAATACAGATAAAAAACGGGTTAACCGGCGGATAATATGAGTAACCATATTATCCATGGCTTCTTGAATATGATCACTTTTGGGAGAGTTTTCAGTCTCCCAAACTTGAGGAACCCCCTATTTGAGGTTTTAGAAATGTAAAAGTTAAACTCATTAGTTATCCATTTTCTAAATGGATAATATGGTTCTTTATCCATATTTGACCCGTTTTTTAAAAGTTCATTATCCAACCCATTTTTTAGTGGATAATATGGATGATTAACTATTTTCTTTGAACCATTTTGCCACCCCTAGCTGCTACTACAAGCTACTATGTAAGCTGCTACTGCAAACTGCTTGTAAACTGCTACTGCAAGCTGTTGTATAAGATGTTATTGTACCAGATATAGATAATCTTCTACCGAGGGTAATATTTATCCATAATGGAGTACCGGAAGGATAAGTTTCTTCAGGAGGCTTATTTCCAATTGAGTACTAAATAGATAAACATATTTACGGCGGAGTCCCATATATATAAGCTTCTCCAAGAAGCTTATTTACAACAGAGTACTAAATAAACATCCATAATATAATATATTTATAACACTCCCCCTTTGATGTTCATTAAAAGATAATGTACTTCATTAAAATCTTACTAGGAAAAACCTTGTGGGAAAAAATATTTTAGTGACGAAAAAAGAGTACACATATTTAATAATACATATAACTAGTTGTCTCGTTAAAAACCTTATAAGAAAAATCCTATGGAAAAAACCTTAGTACGAGAAAAAGAGTATAGCGCATATTTTACTTCCCATGATAAAAACTTTGTTTCAAATATTTGAGTCTCCACATTCCATTCTTGTATACCATCTTCTCAAAAGTTGAAGTTGGCAAAGATTTAGTGAATAAATCTGTCGGATTGTCACTTAAACGGATTTATTGCATATCAATGTCACCATTTTTCTGAAGATCATATGTGTAGAATAATTTTGGTGAAATGTGCTTCGTTCTATCTTCTTTTATAAATTCCCCCCTTTAATTAGGCTATGCATGCAACATTGTATTCGTATAAAATTATGGATCTTTTATCACATTCCAAAACACATTTTTCTTGAATAAAATGAATCATTAATCTCAACCATATGTATTCCCTACTTGCTTCATGAATAGCTATTATCTCGGCATGATTTGAAGAAGTAGCAACAATAGAATGCTTTGTGGAGCGCCATGACATCACAATACCTCCATATGTAATCATGTACCCAGTTTGAGATCGAGCTTTATGTAGATCAGATAAATAACATGCATCTGCTTAACCAACAAGATCTGCACTACCTTTGTTAGAATAAAATAAACCCATATCAAGAGTTCCCTTTAAATATCGCAATATATGCTTAATCCCGTTCCAATATCTCTGTGTAGGAGAAGAGCTATATCTTGCTAGTAAATTAACAGAAAATACTATGTCAAACCTTGCAGCATTAGCAAGATTCATAAGTGCACCAATTGCACTAAGATAAGGTATTTCGAGACCAAGGAGTTCTTCATCCTCTTCTAGAGGTCGGAACAGATCCTTATTCACTTCAAGTGATCGAACAACCATTGGTGTACTCAATGAGTGCGCTTTGCCCATGTAAAAGTGTTTTAAGATCCTTTTTGTATAGGCAGATTGATGGATAAAGATCTTGTCTGCTAAATGTTCAATTTGCAGACCAAGATAAAGTTTTATCTTTCCAAGATCTTTTATCTCAAATTCTTTCTTAAGATATTCAATTGCCTTTTGGAGCTCTTTTGGAGTTCCAACAAGATTTATGTCATCAACATAAACTGTAAGTATAACAAATTCCGATGCCATTTTTTTTATAAAAATACATGGATAAATAACATCATTTGTGTAACCTTTCTTTCAGCAAATATTCACTAAGGCGATTTTACCACATGCGCTCAGATTGCTTTAAACCGTACAAAGATCTTTGTAATCTGATTGAATACATTTTACGAGATTTTGAATTTTCTTCAGGCATTTTAAATCCTTCATGTATTTTCATATAAATTTCATTATCAAGTGAACCGTACAGATAAGTTGTAACTACATCCATTAGATGTATTTCAAGATTTTCATGTAGTGCTAAACTGATGAGATAACAAAATGTTATGACATCCATAACAGGTGAATATGTTTCATCAAAATGACTCCAGGTCGTTGTGATAATTCTTGTGCGACAAGGCGAGCTTTGTATCTTTCAATTTCATTTTTATCATTTTCTTTTCGCACAAAATCCCATTTATGACCAATTTGTTTTATACCGGCAGGTGTTTGGACTACTTGTCCAAAGACCTCTCTTTTAGCAGGTGCGTTCAATTCTGATTGAATTGCCTCTTGCCATTTTGGCCAATCAGATATTTGTCGACATTCTTCAACAGATCGGGGTTCGAGATCCTCACTATCTTGCATAATATTAAGTGCAACATTATATGCAAAAATATTATCCACCACTATTTCAGATCGATTTAAATTAATCACATCACTAGTAAAACTTATTAAAAGTTCCTCACTCACTTAAGTCTCGGTTCATTGATTTCTTTAGGAATCTTAGAACTAATCAGATCTTGGGTCTCTTCAGGAGACCCCTTCATAGTATCGTTTTGATCATTTGTCGATTTTCTTTTTCGAGGATTTCGATCCTTAGAACCCAAAGGCCTACCATGCTTCAAGCGTGCATTAGGTTCACTAGCTATCATGCTAGTAGATGGTCCTGTTGAGACATCAATTCGGATAGGCACATTCTGTGCAGAGATATGTGACTTAGTGATCCTTTTCAAATCAGTAAATGTGTGTGGCATTTGATTTGCTATATTTTATAAATGGATGATCTTCTGGACCTCTTGATTACATATAGGGGTTTGTGGATCAAAATGAGATAATGATGAAACTTTTCACACAATTTCTTTTTTGATTTCCTTTTTCTCCCCACCTAATTGTGGGAAATTTGTTACATCAAACCGACAACCTACAAATCGAGAAGTAAATAAATCTCATGTCAATGGTTCAAGATAGCGAATAATAGAGGGTGATTCAAACCCAATATATATTCCTAACCTTCTCCGTGGACCCATCTTACTGCGCTGTGGTGGTGCTACTAGCACATATACAGCACGTCCGAAAATTCATAGATGTGCAATATTTGGTTCATGACCAAAAATTAATTATGACGGAGAATATTTATTATAATGTGTCGGTCTGAGACGGATAAATGATGTTGCATGCAAGATAGCATGGCCCCAAACAATAGTGGGCAATTTTGTTTTCATAAGTAGTGGTCTTGCTATCAATTACATGCGTTTAATAAATGACTCTGCAAGGCCATTTTGAGTATGAACATAAGCTACATGATGTTCAACTTTTATCCCAACTGATAAACAATAATCATCAAAAGCTTGAGATGAGAATTCTCCAGCATTATCAAGGCGAATAGCCTTTATAGGATAATCTTGGAATTGTGCCCTTAATCAAATTATTTGGGCTAATAGCTTTGCAAATGCCAGGTTGCGAGATGATAGTAGGCAAACATGAGACCATCTTGAAGATGCATCTATTAGGACCATAAAGTATCTAAATAACCCACTTGGTGGGTGAATAGGTATACATATATTCCCATGTATATGTTCTAAAAAGGCAGGAGATTCATTGCCAACCTTCATTGGTGATGGTCTAGTTATCATTTTGCCTTGATAACAAGCATCACAAGAAAATTCATCATTTGTAAGAATCTTCAGGTTCTTTAATGGATGCCCACTTGGATTTTCAGTGATTCGTCTCATCATTATTGATCCAGGATGGGCCAAACAGCCATGCGAAAACACAAAAATATTTGAATCAGTAAACTTCTTGTTTACGATAGAGTGTGCTTCAACTGTACTAATCTTTGAATAGTATAATCCAGAAGATAAAGTTGGTAACTTTTCTACAATGCAATTCTGGCTAGAAACATTCTTTGTAATACAAAGATATTCCACATTCATTTCATCTATCGTCTCAACATGATACCCATTTCGGCGGATATGTATAAATCTCAACAAGTTTCTTCGGGATTTGAAGGAGAATAATGCATTGTCTATAATAAGTTTTGTTCCTTTAGACAGAAATATAGTGGCTCTTTCACATCCTTCAATCAAACTTATATTACCAGAAATTGTTGAACCATTTGCTTTTTCCTTATGCAAATAAGAAAAGTATTTCTGATCTTTGAATATGGCATGAGTTGTTCCACTATCAATTATACAAATATCTTCATAATTAATTGGTCTTTGATCCAAACATAATTTGAGGATTATCCATATTCTTCAAAATGATATAAACAAAATAAATATGATAGTAAATATCATTATCAAAGCACAACTTTTATTTATGTACAACAATTACATAACCATACTATCTACTACAATCAACAAAAATTAAAAAATTTACATTTCTTCATATTCATCACCGATCACATGACTTGTTTCTCCACCCGGGAGTGCAAAGTAATCAGCTACATCCAAATGCACGAAGTCTAAATTATCTTCAAAAATAAAATTTGCTTCAGCGTTTTTCTCTATCTTCTTTAGGGAGACTTGATAAAGCTCGACTAGGTGCTTTGGCGTACGACAAGTACGTGACCAGTGCCCTTTTCCTCCACATCTATAGCAAGCATTTTCTACATTTGTTACTTGCACCGCTTCATGGTTTTGTTCCTTCCTTTTCCACTGCTGGTGGTGATAAGGGTTCTTTGGTGTATTATTATTACCATGATTAGAATTTCTTCCCCGACCACGATCATGACTACGGCTGGGGCCACGACCTCTTCCACACTTAGTTTGGTGGAAATCCGTCTCATTCAATTCAGGGAATGGATAAGAACCAGTAGGTCGATTTTTATGGTTTTTCACTAATAGCCCATTATGTTGCTCGGCTATAAGAAGATGTGAGATAAGTTCAGAATATTTTTTGAATCCCATCTCTCGATATTGCTGCTGCAGGAGCATATTTGAGGCATGAAAAGTGGTGAAAGTTTTCTCCAATATATCATGATCAGTAATATTATCACCACATAATTTTAATTGGGAAATAATTCTGAACATAGCAGAATTATACTCATTGATAGATTTAAAATCTTGTAGCCTTAGATGAGTCCAGTCATAACGTGCCTGTGGAAGAACGACCATCTTCAGATGGTCATATATATCTTTCAAATTATTTCACAGTATGACTGGATCTTTAACAGTGAGATATTCCATTTTCAAGCCTTCATCAAGGTGATGACGTAGGAATATCATTACTTTGGCACAGTCTTGGTTTGATGCTTAATTTTTGTCCTTGATGGTGTCTGCCAGACCTATCGCATCAAGATGAATTTCAGCATCCACCACCCAAGACATGTAGTTTTTTGCCCGATATATCCAGGGCTACAAATTCAAGTTTAGAAAGATTTAACATTATTTAAAAAAAGACAGTTCGTACCTCTGATACTTTCAAAGTATTTGCTCGAGATGACAGAGTCTCGTGCTGATAACGTGTTATAAAATAAAAACTGTAAAATAAAGACAAATATAGAGAGAAACTGATATATTATTCAATTTCAAACGGATGTATATAATGAACTGAAATCTCCTATGTTTATAGAAGAAAGGAACCTGCTGTGTAAGCTGCTATTGCAAGCTGTTGTGTAAGATGATATTGTACCATATATAGATAATCTTCTAACAAGGGTAATATTTATCTATAACAGAGTATCGAAAGGATAAGCCCATTGTACTAGATATAGATAATCTTTTATCGGGGGTAATATTTATCCATAACAGAGTATCGAAAGGATAAGCCTATTGTACTAGATATAAATAATCTTTTACCGGGGGTAATATTTATCCATAACGGAGTACCGAAATGATAAGCTTCTTTAGGAGACTTATTTCCAATACAGTGCTAAATAGATAAAAATATTTACGGAGGAGTCTCATATGGATAAGTTTCTTCAGGAAGCTTATTTACAACAGAGTACTAAATGAATATCCATAATATAATATATTTTATATTTATAACAAAACCAACTTTCAGCAATATTTTTTATTTTATTTTACTTAACTAAAATTAATACTGGGATTTATGCTTAAACAAGTATAACATATACTTCGTATAACTCAATAGCCAGAATTTGACAAATGCAACTTACAAATCGCAATAGTGCGACTTACTTCATAAATCCCACTTATAAGTTATAAATGTAATATTAGCGACTTATAAATTACATTTGCGACTTATAAATCGAGTTAGCCGACTTATAACTCTATTAGGCAATTGCGAGTTATAACTAGCATTTGCCAATTATTTCTTACGTGTTCGCTTTATGCCGCTTCTCGTCCAAAACACTTTAGCGTAATATCGCAGCGACACCAGAGGGGGTAATATTCGAATTTTGTGTGTTTAAAAAGGAGGAGAAAAGAAAAGGTAGAGGCGTAGTGTGAATTCGCGAAAACCAAATTGCAAAATGGATCCAGATGATGTTGCGACGGCATTCGTGAAACACTACTACTCCACCTTCGACTCCAATCGGGTCGGGCTTTCTAACCTCTACCAAGAAGGCTCCATGTTAACCTTCGAAGGCGAGAAGCATCAGGGCTCTCAGAACATCGTCAACAAGCTGACCGGTCTCCCTTTTCAGCAGTGCAAGCACAATATCAGCACCGTCGATTCCCAGCCCTCTGGTCCCGGTGGTGCCATGCTTGTCTTTGTCAGCGGTAATCTCCAACTCCCTGGCGAACAGCATCCCCTCAAGTTCAGTCAGGTATTTTCACAAACACTTCCCCTTCATGTTGTGTACTGTAGTGTGCAATGCGCTTGCTTTCCCGGTTCATTTTCTGTTTACAGTAGTTTAACTCAGTTACATCGATGTGTTTGCACCCAAGCGTGTGGCCTTGTGATCAATGAAATGGGGAGAACCATGCGGTCTTAGGTTTGAATCCCAAGTCTAAAAGCACTAGGTTATTTCTTCCCATATGTCCAAGCCTGGGTGGTAGCAGGTATAGTCAGGTGCACGCAAGCTAGTCTGGACATCGCTATCATAAAAAATAATTCGTGTGCGATGTGCCTGTTTTACCATTTCTATTAGATGTTATCTGTCGACGTGTTTTAAGTAGTTTACTCAGTTACATCGATCTGCCATGTGATTTGGATTAAAGTTGCTTTTGTGTGTGAGACGTGATTTGGTTTAAGTTTGTTCTGATTTCTGTTTGGCTGTTGTATATGGAGGAGAGGTGAGCCGATATGAGATAAGGCATTTCAGCTTAGCACTTGAGATGCTAAGTGACAAGAAACGTGGCTTAATGTGAACATATGATGCAAAATACCTGTAGTAATTTTTTATAACCTGAAATATTGCTTTGATCATTCTATAGTATTAAATAGTTGCTAGAATGGCTATAGTGACAATGGTCTTGCGGTGTTATTAAAGGCTTAAGGAGCCAGAAAAAGGTCTTTTGACATCCCTAGTTGTTTTTGGAATTATGATATACTAACCTACCTAGATATTCTCCTATATCATCTCGTGCACTCAAGTTTTGTCCTTTGGCCCTTGGTTTGTATTATTCATTCATTTGGGATGTTAACCAATGATATTATAAAAATCAGGCGTAGATTTTGTTTGTATTTTGATTAGAAATGCCTGAGATGTCACCAATCATATCTCTTATCTTTCGGACCATTTTGTTTTGAAGCATACAAGTTGCTTACTAGAAGAAGACTACGGTCAACAAGATAGCTTGTTAGATACGCAATTACACGTGAATTCTGCTGTATCGGAACACAAGTCTAATCCATATGCTTAATGCTCTTTCTCCCTATAGTTTTCTTTGTCACTATGTTTAACTAGGCCACTAAACGTGTCTCTTTGAAAAGGTAAATAGTTATATGACTGTACAAGATTTGATTTTGCTTGTTGGAGCATGGGGCATCAAAATCTGAACAAACAGTTGGAATGATGCAACTTGAAAGAATTGCTAATATATTCCTGCTAGAGAAAGAGCAAAACTACAAATTCTTGGCTCTCGACATTGTGAATACCTTGATCATCTTCCTTTTTCACTTTTTTGTTTCGGCTAAGTTTACAGCCTCTTTGAGCAACCCAGAGTCTATTAGAAAAAAATATATGTTCCATTAGGCCAGATGAAAGAATGTCAACCACAATCTTTTAAACATGCATTTTTGATAACCGTGGTGTTCGGGTTAGTTTACGAGCACCTCGACTAATTCCACGCGGTACCTTCTACCTCTCATCATTGGATAACTCTAGTCCACCAAGATCTTCTAAACATGTATTTTACCTGAAGTTAGTTATAAACTGCTCAAGAGTCTCTTGTACATGTTATATTTTGGAATGAGCACCGCAGGGTATCATGCATCAGCCTCACGAGAATCTAGATACCTCTGGGATTGGTGAGACTAGTGTGTTAGAACATTCAAGCCCATATAGATTTCGCCCTTTGGAAGCTTATGGGCATTATGACCGTTGTAGGTGAAACTTGTTGAAGTCATGTGGCAGTGATACCTCATTTATACAACAGTTGTACACATGTGGAGAGAAAAAAAGAAACCGAGGGTAAAGAGTGGTTTGGCAGAGCTTTGGAAGTATTAGCTTCATTCGCTAGTCAAAAGGGTTATTTGCACTTGCCTTCCTGAGTGTGGTGCAGGGTGAGGTGGGTTTTGTAGCTTTGCTGACTGTCAACCTACTGGGTTTTTTAAGGAGCCTGAGCAGATATGATTTTATGGACCCGGTTTTGTTTTATCATCGTTAATTTGATAGATGGTAGAGAGAAATTAAAAGTTTTAGACTACCTTCAACTATTATCTTTCTTTCTTTGTTGAATAGCTTCAGTGGCTATAATTGGCAGACGTGATTTGATTGGGTTTGGAGTTATTCTCGTGCACTCAGATCTTGCGTTAACTCTCTCATATTCTTTTTTGACATAGTGAGAGCTTAGTGCACCGGGCTGCCATTTTTTGTCTTTTCTGAGAGAAGTCTATTTATTTTCTTCTGTTCTCATTTTTAGAGCACCCTCATCTGCGTTTATCTTGCATTTTATCGCCTACACACTTAACGAGATAAGAAAATAAAGGATATTTGATTGTTTATTTTCTTTTTTCCTTCCTTCTTCATGTTCAGTCTTTTTTAATCATTGTGAAAGTTTTTGCTTCTCAATAGTGACAATGCTGCATTTGGCGGGGATATGTGGAGAGAATATGGCCATTAAAGGCTCATATGGGTTCTGGGATTTGAAGTTTAATTCTATGCAACTGCGCGTTTTTGATCCCTTCATACTTCGTGAACATTAGACTTCCGAACTTCTTTGCATCTCAAATTTCTAATATGACTATTTTCTCTTTCTTGGCCTGCAGATGTTTCATTTGATGCCAACACCGCAAGGAGGTTATTATGTGCTCAATGACATATTTCGTTTGAATTATGCATGAAGGGTGCTGGGTTGAATTGACTCTTCGTCATGTTTTCATGATTGATTTGTCCAAAACTGAACAAGTTTGCAGAATATCATATTCTAGGAGTTGAAAGGCATTGCTTCGCTCAGATATATCAACCTGTAAAAGACTAGTTCTTCTGTGTTGTGGGCCAAGTTGATAGATGGACTCGGTTATACTTTTGAGTTTTATGAAATTTAATGAGCTCTACCTTGGTGCATTATGTCATTCACATAATTCAGCTCTCCTCTCTCTCTCTCTCTCTCTCTCACGCACACACACACTACCTCTCTCTCTTTACAATTTTTTTGTTAGATGTTGCTTCCCTCTTTACACTTTTTGATTGGATCTTGCTTTTCTCCTTGTTCTTATTGGTACTTTAATCTGTGGGAGCTAGATGATTAGTAGATTTTGAAACATGAAAAGTGGTATTAGAACTTTTGATGCCTAAATTTGGTGGTCCATTACCACTAAAATAGTGGTATTGAATAGTGTTTTAAAAGGCTTTTTTGGGGCTCGCATCGAGGTTCGCCCCGGGGAGGGCACTATCAAAACGCCTTGAGCCTCATGTGTGTGGTTTAGTTTTGTGAGACTTACGCCCCCAAGTGACCGACTATACGCCCTAAACACGCCTAACGCTCAACGCTCGGGATTCGCCCAACAGTTTCTATGTTAATCATGGGTTGAATTCACTAATTTTCTATGTTAATCATTTGTTGAATTCACTAATTAGCACTGTTGACTTTCAAAATTCTTTAACAAATAAATGATTAGAGTTATTTTTATCCTTAGAAATATGAAGATTGTGAATAACTCAAATAATGAACCATAGTATTGCAATTTACCAATTGAGAATATCGAGAGGGTGAATATCATTTGAATATTTCTTCCGAAAATAGATAACGAAAATTTATATCTTTACTTGATAGATTTTCATGTCTTAGTTCTATGTCTCTCAAAATTATTATACATTTATTATTTTACTATTAAAAAATAATTTTATATTTACTCATGAAGGAGTAATATTTTAAATTACAGTATGGATAAAATTTATTGAGTATTCACTTTTAAGGGGGAAAATATATAGTTTGATAATATTTGATAAGAAATTATGATTTTTAATTGTTTGAAAGTTGAGACGCCATAGTTTATTTATATTTTATAGTAACTTTAATAGTATTGCATTATTTATACTTGTAAAACATTCTAGATATTTTATTTTATATGAGTTTGTTTAGTTCTTTTTAGTTTTCTTGAACTTTTAATGTGTCTTTTATATTTTTTTGTATTATAATACTGTATACCCTAAAATTTAGAGTAACAATTAAACTTATTTAGTGGTTTCAAGGATAAGTGATTTAATCTAATACTAATTGATAAACAAGGAATTAAATAGATAATTTGAATAGTAAAATAAATCGAACCGTGTTCTAGTAGTGCTTTCGACTTCGATTCGAGATGGTCTCGAGGTTGGGTAACAAGAATGATAAAGAACAGAAAATAAACACTGATGAGCAGTAGTAGATAGTAAGTGAAATAGAGAAAACAGTGTATGTGTATATGTTTATCAGTGAATCAATCCCCCTTACAAATGAATGGTGTTCCTCTTTTTATAGTAGAGGAATGCTAAATAAGGTACAATTCTAATAACGGAAACAAATTTCATGATTGGCGTCAATAACCGCTTGATTCGATCTGTTCCAGGATTTTCGCCGAGATCTTCGGTAGGGTTGCTAATATCTCGCCATTCAGTTATTATGCCTTACTCGAAGTCGGTCATGCTAGGTCTCGATCTTCAGCGAGCACTTCGATCTTCATGCTCCATACTCTGCCATTGGGCTCGAGCCTGGTCTATTACAAGCTTACTCTCGAGGCAGCTCCTCGTGCCTATGAAATCGGACATGCCCGATTTCGACCGTATACAGATAGTCCCTGCGTTTCTTGGAATAAAATGATAAGAAACGGTTTGAGCCTTGATTTTCCGAAACCTTGATTATGACGTCGTCCTCATGACGTAAGTGACGGATGTGATCGAAGCATCCCGTTAGTTCAGTTCCTCAAATCATTCATGCCTATCAATTAGCAATCGGCCACTAGCGCCACCGAACCGTCGCCGTGAGCCTATAAATACCCGCTCCTTCATTGAATCAAACTTTACTTTTGCTCTAATCAAACCTCTAAGTCTTCTCACTCTTTCGTCTCCTCCTTTTTGCCGTTTGTAGAGCCACCTTCGTTAGCACCGAAACCTCCAGCTTTTCATCTTCCATCGCTCTTCTTTACTTATACAAATGGCGAAAACCACAAAGACCGTACCGCAGAAGGAGAAAGCTTCTTGCTCCTCTTCTCGGCCGTTCGGCGGCAAGGCGCCGGTGGAATCACTTCCCCACTAGTATGTTCTCGGCCCGTGTACTCTAAAATCCGACTTCAAGGTTGGAAACCCTTCATTGATCCTGGGTCGATGTGAGCATGTGTCGACGTACATGTGCTTGATAACAAAGAGCCATCTCGAGGCCGTGAAGAGGGACTGCAACTGGGGTCCCGAGGTCATGGTGCAAATTCTTGCTCCGAAGAGAGCAGCACAACTTATGTGGAGGGGTTCCTAAGTGTTTGCACTTACCCCTTCACATTGGGTCCCCTCGACCCAGTGATTATTGATCTTTGTAAAAGATATCAGGTCATCTTCGGCCAAATCCACCCCTCTCTATGGCGCATAGTAATCATGCTGCGCTTCTTCTCTAGCAAGGCCGATGGGCTAGAGTTTACTCTAAATCACCTCATGTGGTTGTAACGGCCTTGAATCTATCGAGGACTAATCAAACTCCAACGCCGGGCAAAGAAGGCCTTGATCTTGAGCATCGATGAGGACAAGGATCGGGGTTGGATGAGCCATTTTATACGGGTGAGGACCAGCAACATTATCCTGGAAGAGAAGATGTCGTTCCCTGAGGAGTGGAACTTCGACCGTAAGTGATCTTTTAAACTTTGTTCTTCATACCTTCTTTGACTTCGCCTGATATCCCCTTTCGACATGCAGCTATTCCTTGGATGCTTCAAGCGGTACCTGACCTCGAAGATTGGGTTTGGAAGTTAGCCTCAACTTCCACTTATGCCGAACGGGCATGACGTGAATTGGAAAGGGGCAGATGGGAGGCCAAGAACCACGGTAAGGATCTCCTTTTTCACGTTCTGAAACACTTTTTATACTTCATTCGTCACTAATTTTCTTTCATGCAGGCCTGACCAAGGATGCCATTTTGAGACCTTCAAGTGGCTTGGAAGAAACCAAGTCCTCGGTTCCGAAGACGGGGGAAGACAAGAAGAGGAAAACTACCTCGCAGTCCGAGGACCCCAAGCCCAAACCTCGAAGGGTGAGGAAGAAAGTAATCGCTCTCACGATGGACTCGGTCTAAAAACTGAGAGACGAAGAAGAGGAAGAAGAGGAAAATGCCTCGGCAGTGACGGTTCGACCTAGGAAAGCCGTCGAGGTCACCAAACATTCTAAGCCGACGACGGCTGCTAAAATCAAGCCTCGTGTCGAGGAGGCTTCTAAAAAGAAATCGGGTGAGGATCCCGAATTGCCTAAAGGTCGAGATTGTTTCTCGGCCATTTGCAACTACACCTGACGGGGCCGGTTATGAGACCCTGAAGATCGATCAGGGCATCCCGAGCGACTTGCTCGGGACCATGACAACATGTCACTTGCCTTCTCTTCCGACTTTTTCTGAGGAGGCACTAAGGGAAGCTCGATAGTTGAAGACCCCTGATATAGGCGGAGGCTCTAGTGTAGGGGATCCCTTTCGGGATTGCTTTACTGGAGTCGATGACGCCTCTGATATTAGTGACACTTCTATTCTTTTAGAAGAGGCCCAACGTCTCTTATCTCAGGTAAGAATCAGTTTACTGCACTTCTTTTCTTTACTCTTTTTTTTTTCTCTCTAAATTTGACTTGTGTTTTCCTTTTTTGTATAGGACTTCACCAAGTTTCGAGCTGACCTCAGCCAGTGTGAAACCGAGCTCCAAAAGGTCTCGGAGGAGAGGAACGCTCTGAAGCTTCTTTGCGAACAAAAAGACGAAACTATAAAGGACCTTCAAGCGGATTTGGCCAAGGCTCGTGAGGAAGAGGCCGAGCTAGATAAGCAGGTGAGTATACTTTTGATAAAGTATGGACTCGACCCAACTGTGGAGGCTAATACTTCATTATCTCAACTGCAACAAAAGGTTGAAAGGATCGAGCTGCTTCGGGGATAAGTCGATCAGGTCAAGGCCAATTGTGATCGGTGGAAGGAGAATATGGACCGCCTGGCTGCGGAAAAAGAAACTACCTTGGCCAAACTGTCATCGGCCGAGGTTCAACTTCGGGGCATCAAATAGAAAAGTTCGAACCAACCCAAGAGAATCAAGGAGCTTGAAACGGGGCTTGCTGAGGCCAAGGCGGAGATCGAGAAGACAAAGGTCATGGCGGACAAGTCCATTGCCATGTACCGGGCTGATGCTGAGGCTGTTGAAATACAGCTAAGAGAGGCTTATGACCGAGAGCAATGGATCATTGACTTGGCAAAGTGTCAATCCCGGAGGGAAACCCTCAAGGAAATCCATACTCGAGGTTTTGACCTCTCCGAGGAGATAGCCCAAGCCAAGGTGCATGAAGCTGAAGCTAGGCAGCTTGCCTTCTTCGACGACGAAGACGATGATGAAGAAGGCAGTCGAGGCGGATCCGATGAGGGGACTGAAGGAGAAGTTGCTCCCGAAGAAGAGGTTGAAATCGACCGTATTTAGGACTTAGTTTTTCTTTTTGTAAGATCTTGATCGGTCTCTTGTACATAACCAATATATAATAGAAAAACTTCTTTTGAATGTCTTCTCAGTTTTATATTCAAACGTGTTTTGTGCTTTTGGCTTGTGAAATTTTTGATGTTGCAGCCTCTGTAATCGAGTGAACACTAATTTGAACTTAGAACAAACCCTTAGATGTTTTTAGACACGCAAGGGCGAGTCCCCGAGCTCAATAATATGTTCGAGATTTCGGATGGCTTGATCGATACCATGACTGCACTATTTTTATAACTAAGTTCGAGTATGTTTCGAACTTAGAATAGAACAAACCCTTAGGTTTTTTACCAAATAATGGGTAATTTTCGAACTTATAGTAACATACCCCTTAAGGTTTTATGGCGGATCCTGTAGCTAAATTCAAGTCAACTTTATTTGAACTCGGAATAGTGGAACCCTTAGGTCCGAGTTGAGTGAGAACAAAGTTTCGAACTCTAAATATATTGGCCCTTAGGCCCTTTTAGGTTGGGCCCATATGACCTCTAAAAGACGGCTATTATTTGCCCCTTTCGGCTTAAAAGACTTAGTAAAAATTTCTTTATGCCTTAGCATGTATTTTTTACCCATTGAGTTTTTTGAGGGTCCGATGTCGGTTGAAACCCTTTTTCTTTTTGTGCCTTAGCACGTTTGTGTTAAAGATAATTTGATACCTCTTAAGGTTTTTCGAGAGCTAATTTTATCGAAGCCCTTTTGATTATTTGCCGAGGGTAGCCTTTTTTAACCGGTTTTCAGAGAATTTTAAGGCATATCATTATTGCGGAATTTGGACGTCTTCGAATCGTGTTATTTAGGCCGTAGCCTTTTGTTTGGCTGTAGCCTTTGGGTATGTATTTTGACCGTAGCCTCTAGTTTGGCCGTAGCCTTCGGGTATGCCTCTTGGGCTTATTTCCCAATAACATTCGAACTTGTTTGAAATGTCAGCCCCCGAGAATGGTTGCCTTGGCCTATAGATCGAGGGGTGCCTCTTTGAGGTCTTATGAATTTGAGTTTAGATAACTCGAATATGCCTATCATCGATGGTAGTCCCCGAATGTATATTTGCACTTTGGCTCTTGAGCCGTTTCTCACAATATCACAAGCATGAGGTTTGTATAGTAGAGGATTTTCTTCGAGACACAAAATTTTTAAATGAAGAGAGAATGCTTCTTTGAATAGTTTACACATGCGCACATATTTTTCCATCGGGGCTCAACTAACTTATATGGACACGGTTCACTTGACCGTTTGGCCCATTACAAAGCTTCCCTATCGAGGCCCTTTGACATGAAGTACTATTCTCGAGAATATAACATCCGAGGGTGATGCCCTCCAATATTCAAGGTTGATTGCAAATAAGCCTTGAATACTTTTGAATTGTCCTCAGGTAGCACATAATTGTTGCCTCGTTAAAAACCTCGCCGAAAAACCCATTTGGGATAAAAACCGATCTAAGGGAAAAAGAGTGCAACGCGTACTTTAAAACCCGAGGTCTCGATATCTTTGGTCGAACTCCTGAAATGAGTTAGCGTCGAGTATATATAAACAAAAGAAGGGAGAAAGTCATACCTTAACAATAATGTCGTTTGAGAAGTGATATATTCCAGTTGTTTGGCAGTGGTTCATTGTCCATCGTTCCGAGTTTATAAGACCCTTTTTTTGACTATATCGAGGACTTGATAGGGTCCTTCCCAATTCGGGTCGAGCTTCCCTTCATTAGGATCTCGAGTGTTGATGGTGACCTTCCTTAGAACTAAGTCCCCGACTCTGAAGTGGCGAAGGTTGGTTCTTCTATTGTAGTACCTTTCGATTCATTGCTTTTGTGCAGCCTTTCGAACGAGTGCCGCTTCTCGCTTTTCATCTAATAATTCGAGGCTAGTATTCATAGCCTCGTAGTTCGATTCCTTCGTTGCATGTCGAAACCTGGCACTGGGTTCTCCATCTGGAATCAAAGCTTCTGAGCCATATACTAAGGAAAATAGAGTTGCCCCTGTACTGGACTTTGATGTTGTTCGATATGCCTAAAGGACTTCGGGTAGAATTTCTCTCCACTTCCCTTTAGCTTCGTTCAACCTTTTCTTCAGGTTTTGGATGATAGTCTTGTTCATCGATTCGGCCTGTCCGTTCCCACTAGGGTGATACGGTGTTGACAATATCCTTTTTATTTTATGGTCTTCGAGAAATTTTGTCACTTTACTATCGATAAATTGTTTACCATTGTCGCATACTATTTCTGCGAGTATCCCAAACCGACACACGATGTGATCCCAGATGAAGTATATAACCTCTTTTTCTCTCACTTTCTCGAACGCCTGTGCTTCAACCCATTTAGAGAAATAGTCAGTCATAAATAAAATGAACTTAGCTTTACCTAGGACCGATAGAATAGGGACGGCGATATCCATCCCCCATTTCATGAATGGCCATGAGGATAAGACTGAATGACGTTGTTCTCCGGGCTGATGGATCATCGATGCAAACCTTTGACGTTTATCACATTTTCGAACAAACTCCTTAGTATCGTTTTCCATGCTATCCCAGTAGTATCCTGCTCTAATGATTTTGTGAATAAGTGATTCGGCGCCGGAGTGGTTCCCACAAGTGCCTTTATGGACCTCTCATAAAATATAATCGGTGCCTCCTGGTCCCAAAAACACTACCAATGGTTCATCGAATGTTCTTCTGTATAATGTTTCATCTTCAGCCAATATGCATCGAGCAACTTTGGTTCTAGGGTTCTCGACTCTTTAGGGTTCGACGATAGCTTTCCATTCTTCAAGTATTCAATATATTTATTCCTCCAATCCTAGGTTAAGCTTGTAGAGTTTATCTCGGCATGACCTTCCTCGATCACAGATCTCGAGAGTTGAACGACAGTCCCCGAGCTGATCTCATCTTCCTCGACCGATGACCCCAAGTTTACAAGTGCATCAACCTCACTGTTTTGTTCTCGAGGTACATGCTGTAAAGTCCATTCCTTGAAACAGTGCAAAGTTACCTGCAGTTTGTCCAAATACCTTTGCATTCTATCCCATCAAACTTCAAAGGTTTTGTTTACTTGGTTCACTACCAGTAAAGAGTCACACTTGGCTTCAATGACTTCTGCCCCCAAGCTTTTATCTAGCTCGAGACCTACAATCATGGCCTCGTACTCGGCCTCATTGTTAGTCAACCTAGAAATTTTGACAGATTGCCTAATAGTGCTACCCGTGGGCGGCTTCAAAATGATACCTATCCCGGACCCCTTCACATTTGAAGCACCGTCTGTGAAAAGGGTCCATACCCCCGATAACGTACCCGATTTTAACAAGAGTTCCTTTTCAACTTCGGGTACGAGGGTTGGCGTGAAATCGACCAGGAAGTCTGCTAAACTTTGAGGCCGTCCGGGGTTAATATTCGATGTCGTACCCACTGAGTTCGACGGCCCATTTGGCCAATCGGCCCGACTGTTCGGGCTTGTGCAAAATATTACGAAGTGGGTAAGTGGTTAATACACATACTGGGGGACATTGAAAGTATGGTCTTAACTTTCTAGAGGCGCTTATCAATGCAAGTGCTAATTTTTCTAAGTGTGGATATCTAGTTTCTGCTTCTTCTAAGGTTCGACTTACATAATAAATGGGAAATCGCGTACCTTGCTCTTCTCAAACTAGGACACCACTTACCGCGATTTCCGATACTGCCAAGTACAAGTAAAGCTTCTCATCTGCCTTTGGAGTGTGAAGAAGTAGTGGGCTCGATAGGTATCGCTTCAACTCTTCCAATGCCTGTTGGCATTCTGGGGTCCAAGCAAAATCATTCTTCTTTTTAAGTAAAGAGAAAAATCTGTGGCTTCGATCCGATGACCTCGAAATGAATCAACCTAAGGCAACTATCCGTCCAGTTAGCCTCTGTACGGCTTTTACACTATCCACGACAGCGATGTCTTCGATGGCCTTAATTTTATCGGAATTGATCTCGATTCCCCGATTCGATACCATAAAGCCATGGAACTTGCCCGAACCAACCCCGAAAGGACATTTCTTGGGGTTGAGCTTCATGTTGTATTTTCTTAAAATCTCGAACATTTCCTGCAAATGAGCCAAATGGTCCTCTGTGCGCAGGGACTTAACTAGCATGTCATCAATATAAACCTCCATTGATTTACCTATTTGTTCTTCGAACATTTTATTCACTAGGTGTTGGTAAGTAGCTCCTGTATTTTTTAGCCCGAAGGGCATTACATTATAACAATATGTTCCATACTTGGTGATAAATGAAGTCTTTTCTTGGTCTTCCGGGTTCATTTGGATTTGATTTTACCCGGAATAGGCATCGAGAAAAGTAAGGATCTCGTGGCCAGCCGTGGCATCGATCATGTGATCGATGTTAGGCAGTGAAAAAGAATCTTTGGGGCACGCCTTATTTAAATCCTTATAATCTACACACATTCTAAGTTTATCCCCCTTTTTAGGGACTACAACTACATTGGCTAACCATTCGAGATATTTCACCTCCTGAATGGATCCTATTTTGAGACGTTTAGTTATCTCATCCTTTATGAATGCGTGCTTTACTTCGGACTGGGATCTTCTCTTTTGCTTCACCGGTTTGAATCTAGGGTCCAGGCTTAGCCGATGTGTCGTTACCTCCGGTGGAATCCCTGTCATATCTAAATGGGACCAAGCAAAACAATCTATGTTATCAACAAGAAATTGAATAAGCTTTTTCCTCAGTTCGGCGGTTAATCCCGTTCCTAGGTATACCTTTCGCTCGGGCAGGTATTCGATCAATACAACCTGTTCCAGCTCTTCGACCGTTGATTTGGTGGCGTCAGTATCTTCGGGAACAACAAATATTCGAGGGGTCAAAAAACCCTCTTTTTTTCCTTCTATCTCACGCTTCCCCGATTCGGTCGAGGCTGGTGGTTGTGATTGCTATTTAACTTCATATTTATCTTTGATGTTCGACCTTTCCGAGGTTGATAGTGTCGATATCGGTGTTACCTCATCGACCGAAAACATTTTTTTTGCAGCATGCTGCTCCCCGTATACTGTTTTTACACCGTCTGATGTCGGAAATTATATCATTTGGTGGAGAGTCGAAGGGACTGCTCTCATATTATGGATCCAAGGCCTTCCGAGTAGGGCATTGTACCTCATGTCGCCCTCGATCACGTGGAACTTAGTATCTTGAATAGTTCCAGCCACGTTCACCGGTAGAATAATCTCCCCTTTAGTTATTTCACTGGCCATATTGAAGCCATTTAGGACCCGAACTGCGGGCACAATTTGATTTTGTAGGCCGAGCTGCTCCACGACCCTCGATTAGATGATATTCGCCGAGCTACCTGGATCCATTAAAACACGCTTAACTTGAACTTTATTTAATAAGATAGAAATTACCAGAGCATCGTTGTAGGGCTGAAAAACGCCTTCTGCTTCTTCGTCATTGAATGATAAAGTACTTTCGGACACATAATCTCGGGTTCATTTTTCCCTAGTGATTGATACCTTAGTGCATTTGTATATGGGTCCCTGTGAAATGTCGACCCCACCGACGATCATATAAATGACATGTTGGGGTTCCTCCTGTTCATTTTTCCTGTTGGCGTCTCTTTCTCTGAAATGATTCTTGGCTCGATCGCTGAGGAACTCTCGAAGGTGGCCCTCATTGAATAGACGGGCTACCTCCTCCCTTAATTGCCTGCAATCCTCGGTTTTGTGATCATGCGTGCCATGATACTTGCATATCAAATTTGGGTTTCTTTGAGAATGATCAGTTTGCATGGGTCTGGGCCACCTAGAATCTTTGATTCTTCCGATTGCCGATACAATGCATGATGCATCAATGCTAAAGTTATATTCCGATAACCGAGGTGCTTCTGCGGGATCGGCGTACTTGTCAAAACCACTCTTGCTCATAAGTCCCCGAGAATTCTGTCCTCGTTCACTTGTCCGATCGTTTCGGGCGGAATTCCGTCCTGAACTATTATCCTTATTATTCCTTCGATTTGCGGTATATGGTTGATATCGGTCTCTGTTCGACCTTAGCTCCCTGTCGACGTCCCTCTGGTTTTTAACTGCCGACCTGTTTGGATGTGCTGAACCGGAAGGAGCTCCCAATTGATCGTCCTCGACTCTGATCTTCGATTGGTATCGATTGTGCACATCTGCCCAAGTTACTGCTGGATATTCGATCAAATTTTGTTTCAACTGACGTGATGCTATCGAACTCGGCTCGTTCAACCCTTGGGTGAAAGCTTGAACGGCCCAATCATCTGTGACCGGTGGTAACTCCATGCGTTCCATTTGAAATCGGGATACGAACTCTCTCAACATTTCATTATCCCTTTGTCGTACCTTGAAAAGGTCCGATTTCCTCGTTGCGACCTTTATGGCCCCGGCGTGTGCCTTTACAAAAGAATCTGCTAACATGACAAATGAGTCGATGGAATTTGGTGGCAGGTTGTGATACCAGATCATTTCTCCCTTCGAAAGGGTCTCTCCGAATATTTTCAACAATCACTACAAGAAAATCACATATTACAAGAAAACTTAGTTTCCTGCGGATTTAAAATTTACAGGTAAGTTACTCGTGGATTTTGAATCCGCATGTAAATTACTTGAAATTTTAAATCCGTATGCAAATTACCTGCGGAATTTTCTATAGAAAATTCTAAATATCCGCAAGTAAATACTCATGAAAATCCTCAAGTGCATATGTTGAAATTTTTAGACGAAAAATTAAAATTACTATCATAGTATTTTTACATTCTTTTATTAAGTCAACTCTCCACATAATACTTTTTGTATATACCAAAACATACACTTCCCCCACCACAGTTTAGTGCTACAAACTACTCATTACTAAATGAACATGTAAACCACACCCAATAATTTCTTATAATTGTTAAGTCCAACATACTAAACCACAAGACACATATATTGCTACCGAAGCCCATTACTGGTATCGTCGTTCCAACATGCGTAGTTTATAAAATGCAAAATCTTACAACTCTTGGCCGATGTGGGACAAGAATGTCCCCGCTTCCACTTCCCAATTTAGTAGTACTATTTACTTACTAATGTTTACTTCTTATTTTTTGTTTTTACTTTTTATTTAGTAAAAGGATGCATTATTTGAGGATTCCATAAATCAAATGGAATACTCTTTTCCAAGTAATAACAAATTACACGTATATTACTTCTAATTTAAAGAAATTCTTAGTTATTTTTCAAATTTTCATTTATATTTCTCAAATAACATATTAATTTCTTTTTTATATAAAAAATACATTAATTAAAAAGAATTAAACACATTATACATGATAATTAGTAAGAATTATTTCGCTAATCCTAATAAAGTATATATGATTAAGTTATTTTAATAATGGTAGGATTTAATCAAGAGATGATGTTAGAAAGTAGAATCATAAGATCATTCGATATTAAGTTTCAATACTACCAATCTCAAACTATTTCATTTTATACGTACTATAATTGAATTTTATCTAATTAAATACATGTGAAAAAAATGACATACATAAGATAAAAAGTTAATAAAACTTAGTTACATTTATATAAATGTGACATAATTTTTCTTTGCTTAGAAATTAAACTTAAATACTTCTCAATCATTTAGTTACATTTAATACATTTTCTGATGATATTAGCTGAAATATGTCAAATATAGTCGTATCTTAGTTTTATCATGTCCTTTATACCAACCATATTAATTTTTTAATTCTTAAAATAATTTACTTTTTGATAATTATTTTGTTATTGAATTTACTAAAAAAGGTAATAACCGACTATGTTATGCTTAATGATTTATAATGCCCAATCCAAACATATATACATCATTATGTTTTATATAGTCAAAAAATTTATATTTACATACACATAAATCGACAAAATATAAACATAAAATCAATTCCTATGGATATTTTTTACATATAAAGTTTTTGTAATTTTAGTAAAACATAATTTTTAAATTAAAAAATAACTACTTCTTAAAAATTCATAATATTTTTTAAAAGTATTTAAATAATTTAAAACTTAAATATGTAGTTATAAAATCCTCAAGTAAATTCTCAAATATTATATATCCAACTAAAACAACAACAATAAAATTTCTATCTACATCTTAAGAATAAATCCCCATTTAAACCCGTAGAATGAAACAATCAAGTAAATTCTCAAGAAATGATTTTTATTTAAAACCACACAAATAATCTCTATTTAATTACTTAGCTAATATTATTTCTAGTTAAATCCCAAGCTATATCATAAAGAATACATTTCTAGCAAGAATTACAATAAGATAATCCCATATAATTCCACCAAATAAGTAAATCCCCAAGAAAACAAATTCAACTAAATTCACAACAACAAAATCTCTAGGTAATTCCCGAGGTAAGAAAATTCAAAGGTAAATTTCCAAAAAAATATCCCTAATTAAATTTGCAGCAATAACATCCCAAGTAATTCCCCAGCTAAGAGAATCCCTAGGTAAATCTCCAAGAAAAAATCCCCAGCTAAATTTGTAGCAATAATATCTCTAGGTAATTTCCCAAATAAGCAAATCCCTAGGTAAATTTCCAAGAAAATATCCCTAACTAAATTCGCATGTAGAGTTACCTAGGGATTTTCCTTCGGAATAACATAAGATTTGTTTTTCATTTTTTTTTATTTGTTTACCTGCGAATTTTCTTACGGAATTGTACTTGCCGATTCGTTTCCCCAGGTAATTGCCCATATAATATTTTGGCGCATAATGGCGCCAAAGTTACCTACAGATTTTTCTAGAAAAATAATTTTTGCAGGTAAAATATTTTAAGTTTAGGGATTTTAATGTTTCCCATAAAAATTCGCAGGTATTATCTGCGAATACAATCCCTAGGTAAATTCCCCATGTAATTAGCACTTTTCTTGTAGTGAAGACAAATTCGATTTCATCATCCTCTAAATCGTTACCCTTGATGGCGCATGTATATGAAGTAACATGCTCGTTGGGATCGGTGGTACCATTATATTTGGGTATGTCTGGCATACGAAACTTCTTTGGAATAGGCTTCGGAGCCGCACTTGGAGGAATGGGCTTTTGTACAAACTTCTTTAAATCCACCCCTTTCAAGATTGACGGTACCCCCGGTATCTGATCAACTCGAGAGTTGTATGTCTCCACTTTTTTTATCATTGGCTTCGATTCTCTTCTCCCCTAATTCAATTCTTTTGGTAAGCTTCTCGAGCATTTTAATTATCGTAGGATTAGTTCCTGATTCGTTACCATTCGACCTCTCCGGTACTGGCTCGGTATAACGAGTAATTTCCGGCTCGACCTTATTCGGAGCTCTATGTTGATTTTGTAATTGAGCAATAGTGGCTTGCTGAGCCTGAAGCATTTCAAATATTACTTGGAGACTGACTCCCTCATCTCCTCTGCCCTGTGTTCCTTGGCCACTAGATCGGTCTTCTCTATGTACACTCCCATCGAGATCTGCGCCTAGGTCCGCATTTAGAGCAACGTGTGAACTGACATCGACGGGGTTGGCAACCGGTGCTCCCCCGTGATTAGCCTGTGGCACTTCGATTCCTGGAGCAACCACATTTTCGTTTTCACCATGGAATCTGAGGCCATTGTCACCGTGTGTAGATGCGTTTTGTGAGTTTGACATGTTTTAACCTGAAAGCAAAGATACTTGACTAGAATAAGCATAAAATAGTGTGTTTCACCAGAATCAGTAATGAAAAATCACTATTATCCTTGGCCCCACAGTGGGCGCCAAACTGTTTACCCTAAAAATTCGAGTAACAATTAAACTTATTTAGTGGTTTCAAGGATACGTGATTTAATCCAATACTAATTGATAAACAAGGAATTAAATAGATATCTGAATAGTAAAATAAATCGAACCAGTGTTCTGGTAGTGCTTTCAATTTCGATTCGAGATGGTCTCGAGGTTGGGTAACAAGAATGATAAAGAACAGAAAATAAACAGTGATGAGCAGTAGTAGATAGTAAGTGAATTAGAGAAAGCAGTGTATGTGTATATGTTTATCAGTGAATCAATCCCCCTTACAAATGAACGAGGTCCCTCTTTTTATAGTAGAGGAATCCTAAATAAGGTACAATTCTAATAACGGAAACAAATCCTATGATTGGCGTCAATAACCGCTTTATTCGATCTGTTCCGTGATTTCCGCCGAGATCTTCGATCGATTGCTAATATCTCGCCATTCCGTTATTATGCCTTACTCGAAGTCGGTCATGCTCGGTCTCGATGTTCAGCAAGCACTTCGATCTTCATGCTCCATACTCTGCCATTGGGCTCGAGCCTGGTCTATTACGAGCTTACTCTCGAGACAGCTCCTCGTGCCTACAAAATCGGACATGCCCGATTTCGACCGTATACAAATACTATATTATTATTTCATAAATTTTAAAAATTAAAGATCTTCGGGGCTTACGCCCCATGTCTCGAGATTTTTGCTTTGTCCGTATTAAGTAAAACGTCCCGTCTCACGCCCTCGCCTTTTAAAACACTGGTATTGAAGAGTTAGCATATGAGTTTTTTTAATTAAGTGTTGCACTTCAGTTGTCATACAACCTTATGGCTATAAATTTAGTTTTATTGAAGTGTTAAGTGACACAGAATTGTAGAATTTGGTTACTTATACTCTGATCCAGGCTCCTTACTACAGTTTATAGGAGACTGTTGAGTGCTAGTTTATCTTCAAATGTGTCGTAGCTATGTTGACTTTCTGTCGGAGGAAAGCTATCTCCTTCGGCAACAATATTTTTTTAACTCAATCAAGAACCACGGTAAAATTAGTAGACTACATTTTATCTTCAAAAGATGTTTGATGTTTTTTTTGGGGGAGGGGAGGGAGAGGAGGCATGGTTGGCCTCATAGATCAAGAGAATCAGAATTCTGATCTCATAAGCAACCAACCTTGAAAGTGCTTGTAACCTTATAAAGCAGCACCTCAGCTAACAGACAAAGTTTGTGATACAAGCAAACGATAAAGTATGAAACAGAATAGCTTCATTTGGCAGCCTTCTGTTTCTTCGTAGCCATTCCATTTTTGATTCAGCTTCCGCTCTACTCTCTTGTTGCTCATGAAATCCCCCTTTATAAATTCCGTTCTCTACATACCATTTCTGTTGCCCTGTACAGAAGTAAAGAATTCATATAGACAGAGAAAGAGAGTGCTGCTTTATAGTTTGATAACATTAACACAGAGGAAGGAGAGGGAAGATGTCGGATTGGGGTCCGGTGTTTGTAGCGGTGGTGCTGTTCGTGCTGTTATCGCCAGGTTTGCTGATTCAGGCGCCGGGTCGCAACCGATTCGTTGAGTTCAGCAACTTTCAAACAAGTGGGGTGTCCATACTGGTTCACTCTCTTGTCTACTTCGCCCTCATGTGTATCTTCCTATTAGCCATTGGAGTCCACTTATATATGGGTTCCTAGTAAGCCATTTTCCTTTTATTCTTTTCCGGTTGTGTCATGGGTGGTTGTCATATGTCTTGTGTCGTTGGTTTTGGCTTGTGCTTCCATAGTAACTTATGATGTGATCTGATGTATAATCTATTTTGAGAGCTCTTGTTTTTACGTAATTGCTCTCTTTTTACTCGTGTGAGATGTATGATCTGATGAGAATTAAGATTAATAATAATATTCACTATGTGCGTTGCCCTCTTCTTTTTTTCCTGTCATAGAAACAGTGCGAAATGAAATAGCTGTTCATCTGACTGTGGTCGTGATGATGACTTTTTCCGCCAACCAAGCAGAGGAAAAAGAGAGGAAAAAAGGGGATTGGTTAAGGATTTAAAACGACAAAATTTGAAATTTCCCGGAAATCTGCAAATAGTGATGGCCAAATGAATATTAGCGGGTCCCTATTTATCAAGATAAACAAGTTTTTGATCTAGTATATTTATAGAAGAAATGAAACAAGATGCTAGGTTTTTCAAGAAGCCGCTGCGAGATTTTTCTTGAACTGTTTGTAAGCTTTCTGCATGAGCTGTTCGCAACTTGGTTGTTTAATAAGAAACTGTTGCAAGTTATTTCATTGATTAGCTTGCAACCTGCGTGCATCAGCTGCTTGAAAATAAATTTCAATGGAGTACTAAATAGATAACCATCTTCAGAAAAATTATCTACATCGGAGTAATAAATGGACATTCGCGATAATATTTTCATAACAATTTTTTTTTTCTCTATATATATATATAAATTAGAAGTTTGAATAGCTTAAAGCACCAAGTTGGTGCTTGCCACTGGCTAATAATTTGATCAGACAGCACTTTGAAGGCAGTGTGAGATGAGTCTATCAAGACCTCTAGATGAGTTAAAACTAGAGATAAGAAGTATACGCAAGCAATGAGAATTTCTAAAATTTGGATCGGCATGTATACATGGATCTTCTGATAAAATAACATTGACGTATTATTACAGTTAAACTTCAATACCTCGTATGCCAAAAAGCGTTCAACATTATTTTAGAAAGAAAAGTATATATAAAGCCAAAGTGCTTCCTTTATGAACCATGCGGCTCTTTATTTCCTTTGAGTGGCTTCATCGGTAAAAGCATTTTATATTCAGTTGTGTATTCTACGTAACTTTAAACTTGAAAACTGTAGGTGGCTTGTGCTTTAATAAATTCCCTGTGGTTCAAACTGACTCCAGAATCTTAACCAATATATATGCTTGTCTAGATTCTAATACAGTATTCCTCCAAACTAAAGTAGAAGATTCCTAACTCTTTCTTGGCAGCGTCCTTCATAATTAAGCTATCACTGTTAGATTAACTGTGGCTACTACTAGTTCTTGAAACTGTTTTTCCAATTTTCATCCCACGGGAAATAGGTAGTTAGCGCATCATTTCATCGAGCTGGTTGAATGGCGGACTGGGGACCAGTGATCATTGGGGTGGTACTCTTCATACTGCTGCAGCCGGGGCTTCTGTTTCAGATACCTGGAAATGGCCGATCTCTGGAGGTCGGGGGCATGAAGACCAACGGCAAAGCCATTGCTGTTCACACTCTCATTTTCTTTACTCTCTATGCTATCCTCATTCTTGCCGTTCATGTTCATATCTATACTGGCTGAGCCTTTACTTACCATTTTCGCTGAAGTAATAACATCTGTATTTGATTTTCTTGAGAAAATAAAGAAAGATTTTATGTCTCATTTCTGTTACTGATTGTTTAATATAAAAGAATTCTTCCTTTTCGACTTTTAATTGGGATCTGAACTGCCTACTATTTCCCCTTGTTATCAAAATCTGATTATTCCATTCTCCACGAGACTTTGCTAAGGTTTCCGGATTATGCAAGAAAATGATTGATGCACAGACCTTACTGCCACCTTCTGCTCAAGGAAAAAAGATGGATGCACTAGCTCTTTGTTAAAAACATACACCTGATAATTCCTTGTATTGAAGAAATTAAAAAAAACTTATGCATTATTGTATATGGTCAAATCCGGGTTTGCCCTTCGTATAATTAGTCGAGATTGGAACGTGATGAACCGAGGGTCGTCATTGTAACGACGAGATCATAAGTAAAGCCCGGTTATCGAGCTCAAGATATCGAGCTCGATTCAATATCGAGCTCGAGCCAATATCGAGCTATGGCATGACGTAGTACTATCGAACTCAAGAGTCAGAGACCGACCAATATCGAGCTCGAGTCAATATTGAGCTCGAGTCAATATCGAGCTTAAGATCCAAAGATCGAACGATATCGAGACCGACCAATATTGAGCTAAGAGACAAAGAGTCGTTGTAGCCGCACCAGGGAGAGAATCTCGGTGGGAATTAAGGAAAAACTAATTAATTAATTTATCATGGGATCTCCATTATGTATTTTTTATTATATCCAAAGCATAGTTTTTCCACTATATGAAGGGCGGATATCATTTTTGTAATGGGCATTCAACATCTAGAGAAGAAAACATTGATACACCCACATTCTAAAGAATATTATATTGATATACAATTGAGATTATCCTTTTTTGAACTTGGATATTGATTCATCTTGCTTGTTTATAAATCATTCTCTACTCAATTTGGTTTGTATTTCATTCTTTTATACCGTCAATATCTGATACATATTTCAACCTACTTTTCCGATTTGTACCAAGTTATACCATGTATCTTTAGAACGACGTATAAATTTAACTCTATCCGTTTTTCGGATAAACAGTTCGGCGCCCACCGTGGGACTAAGGATAATAGTGGTTATTTGGTACGAATCTCTGTGAAACACACTATTTTATACTTGCTCTTGGAAGTGTCTCTGATTTCAGGCTGAAAACGAAGAATTCTCAATTAATGGCCCTACCTATCGACAACGAAGCTGGCCTTCAAGATGAAAACACCAACTTAACGTCCGGTGGTGAAAGGCCACTTGTCGATCGCGTTGGAGCTCGGGTCGAAGAACCAATAGACGTTAACTTACATGTGGCCATCGAGGCAAACCAACGTTTCGACCCTGAAAATAGCATTCATGGTGGAACTCGACCTGCAGCTCGAAATACCCAAAACGCTAAGAAAAACGGAATCAGCTTGCGTATGATTTTCGAAATGTTGCAAGCTCAACAAGTAGCAATAGCCCAGTTGCATAGCCAAACCCAGGTACCAACCAGGCTCGAGCACAGTGCACCCCAAGAAGTCACCCACAAAACGGGGCCAGCTGTAGTGAGGTCAAATGAGCAAGAATCAGAGACTAATCCCAAAATTGTTTAGATGCTCGAGGAACTAACAAAACGAATAGAGTCAGGGGAAAGGAGGATTGAAGCAAATGACAAAAAGGTGGAAACTTATAATGCGAGGGTTGATCAGATCCCGGGGGCACCACCGATATTGAAAGGCTTGGATTCCAAAAAATTCGTACAAAAGCCTTTCCTCCCGAGCGCAGCTCCGAAACCGAACTCCAAGAAGTTCTGCATGCCCGAAATTCCTAAGTATAATGGAACAACCGACCCCAACGAAACCAAGGAAAGAGATAGATCACATCTTGGCCAAATGCCAATCCTCCTAGATTGACGTCACCTCTTACACATGTGCCATTAAAGGAAACGATCTAGAAGACGACGAGATCGAATCTGTATTATTAAAAAAGTTCGGTGAAACCCTGTCAAAGGGAGCAATGATATGGTATCATAATTTATCGTCTAACTCTATCAATGTTTTTGCTATGCTTTCATATTCGTTCATAAAAGCACACGCTGGAACCATAAAGGTCGAAACCAGGAAGTCAGACCTTTTTAAGGTAAGACAAAAGGATAACGAGATACTGAGAGAATTCGTATCTCGTTTCCAAATGGAATGAATAGACCTACCACCAGTCACAGACGATTGGGCTATTCAAGCTTTCACTCAAGATCTGAACGAATGAAGCTCGATAGCTTCACGACGGTTGAAGCATAACCTGATCGAGTACCCAGCTATTACCTGGGCTGATGTTCACAATCGGTACCAATCATAACCTGCTCGAGTACCCAGTTGGGTTCTGGGTCCGTTATTAAAAGGGACATCAACAGAGAACAAAGGCCGATCAAGGACCGATACCGGCCGTATAGTGGAGATTATAGGGGTAACGAGCCAGGAAGTAACCTCGTACAAAACTATAAAGGAAGTGATCGAGGCCAAGGGTCTCGGGGGCTGATGAACAAGAATGGGTTTGATATGCATATTGGACCTAAGGAAGCACCATTGTTATCGTAATATAACTTCAACATCGATGCATCCGCCATCGGGTCGGCGGACACATCAAAGATACTAAATGGCCTCGACCTCTGCAGACCAATCCAACCTAGAGGAATCCCAATCAAATATACGAATATCATGGCACCCATGGCCACAGAATGGAAGATTGCAGGCAATTGAGTGAGGAGGTAGCACGATTATTCAATAAAGGACACCTTCGAGAATTTTTAAGTGACCGGGCCACAACACATCATCCACATGATCATCGGTGGGATCGATATTCCCTACGGGTCGGTGATTAAACGCATTAAGATATCGATTGAAAGAGAGAAGTGATCTCGGTTTCAGGATTACACACCTAAAGGAACCTTGTCCTTTAGTGATGAAGACGCAGAAGGAATCATGCAACCCCATAACTATGCACTGGTAATATATGTACATATGAATAAAACTCAAGGTAAGCGTGTGTTAATTAATCTAAGTAGTTCGGCCAACATTATTAGATCGAAGGCCGTAGAGCAGCTCGGTCTACAGGACCAGGTCGTGCCCACAACCTTGGTTCTAAACAGATTCAATATGGCACGTGAAACTACTAAGGGCGAGATAATCATGCCAATAAACGTGGTCGGGACCATCCAAGAAATGAAGTTCCACGTAATCGAAGGCGACATGAGGTATAACGCTCTTTTTGGAAGGCCGTGGATCCACAATATGAGCGCTGTACCCCCGACCCTACACCAGGTTCTGAAATTCCCAACATCGGAGGGAGTCAAAACGGTCTACGGAAAGCAACCAGCCGTAAAATAAATGTTTTCCATCGATGAAGTAATTCTGATATCTACACTATCATCGATAAAGGGATCAGATTCGAAGGGTGAACATGATACCAAATAGCAATCACAAATGTCAGCCTTGACCCAACTAGAGAATCAGAAGACTGACGAAGATGATGACTATGGGATCCCTCGATCCTTTGTGGTCCCTGATGATACCGATGCTACCCAGTCAACGGTCAAAGAACTGGAGCAAATCATGCCAGTCGAACATCTGCCCGAGCGAAAAGTATATCTGGGCGCGGGGTTAGATCCCGAACTCAGGAAAAAGCTTATTCAATTTCTTATAGCTAACATGAACTATTTTGCTTGGTCCCATCTATACATAACAGGGATCCCACCGGAGATAGCCACTCATAGACTAAGCTTGGATCCAAAATTCCATCCGACAAAGCAAAAAAGAAGGCCCCAGTCCGAGGTCAAACATGCCTTTATCAAGGACGAGGTAACCAAACTTCTTAAAATAGGATCTATTCGAGAGGTTAAATACCCCGAATGGATAGCAAATGTGGTGGTGGTCCCTAAGAAAGGAAACAAACTTAGAATGTGTATAGATTATAAAGACTTGAAAAAATCATGCCCTAAGGATTCTTTTCCTTTGCCTAGCATCGATCGTATGATCGATGCCATGGCCGGCCACGAGACTCTCAGTTTTCTTGATGCATACTACGGGGACAACAAGATACAGATGAACCCGGAGGATCAAGAAAAGACCTCGTTTGTCACTAAGTACGACACCTATTGTTATAACGTAATGCCATTCGGTCGAAAAAATGCTGGTGCAACTTATCAACGCCTAGTAAATCGAATGTTCGAAAAATAAATAGGAAAATTAATGGAAGTTTATAGTGATGACATGTTAGTTAAGTCATTTAAAGCATTTGCATGACACTTTCGACGTGCTAAAGATGTACAATATGAAGCTCAACCCCGAAAATATGCATTCGAGGTTGGCTCGGACAAGTTTCTTGGTTTCATGGTAAAAGTA
>AWOL01S0015685.1:67648-115802 GCA_000715115.1 Nicotiana otophora | reverse complement strand
GGGGGGAGGGGAGAGTGAATTGTGGTTTATTGAAAATTAATCGACTAACAATGATTTTAGTTGACTAAACACAGTGCAGAATGAAAGATAATAGTAATTAAAAAGTAAATAACACATAAAAATTTTATACTGGTTCGGTACCGTTGTGGTACTTATATCCAGTTTTTCTTGGGTCACTAGGGTTCCCTTTAGATCTTGAAAGTATTATAATATAGATGGTTTTGACACATTCTCCACCAACAAAAAATGGCAACAATGAATTCTAAATGTTTGACACAACTCTCTTTTGTGTTCTTATTCTTCCTATCTTTTGAGACACTGATAAACTAAGGATTAGAGTGTTTAGGCTAAGAAGTAGAGAGACTTAGAAGACAATATGTGTAGTTGTGCAAGCCATCCCTTTGATCTTAGCAGTCTTCTTATAGGAGAGAAAAAGGGCCGTTGAGTCTTAACTGAAATTAGAGGCACGATATCATCAAAGGGATTTGACCCAAGGGGTGCCTCTTTGAATCCTTCTCTTGGGAGAGCCCAGATTCGATCGTGACTTTCCTTGTCACATGCTTGTATTGAGGAGTTATTCAAGTATTTGAGAGCTTATTTTTGGATACTGAATATTTGTTGGAGAAGGCTTCCTTGATTAGCAATCTGAACTTCTTAGATTGAGGTCTAATAAATGTGGTGCAATGAAGTCCCTTTTTCTTGTCCATTAATTTAGCAATCATATCTTTGGATAGCATCTCATTCTTTCCTTTTTGCTTGTTTCGAATCCTGCAATCCTGCAAACTAACATAAGATGGAATTGTTATCATTGAATCTTTGAAACTTGACAATCTCCCCCTTTTTGATGATGACAATCAAGAGAGAGTAAACATAAAGTAAACATAAACTATGAGACTTCCCTTTTTTTATATGGTGCTCCCCCTGAATAATTGAATAAATGATGTCTCCTGATGTGCTGAGTTTCTCCTGCTGAGATGTTTACTTCTCTATATATTTCTCCAACTTTTTGATGATGAAAATCAAGACAGAGTAAACATAAAGTAAACATAAACTACATAAAGTAAACATAAACTACATAGTCGAGAAGTTGATGCATAATCCATAGAACTTGTGTGCAACAGCTTCCAACGGCTAAGTATTATGCCTCAGTTGTGGATAGTGTAACACAATTTTATTTCTTGCTATGCCAAGATACTAAGGCATTTCCTAGCAATTGACATGTCCCACTAATACGCTTTTTATCAATCTTGTCACCTGCAAAATCTGCATCTGAAAAGCCTTTTAGAGAAAAATTGTTAGAACGATCATACCATAATCCTAGCTCAGAGGTACCAATTAAGTATCTAATAATCCGTTTAACAATAGAAAGATATGATTCCTTAGGAGCTGACTGAAATCTTGCACATTTTGCACACACCAAACATAATATCCAGTTGACTAGCAGTTAGATATAATAGAGATCCAATAAATACTCTATACATGGTTTCATCAACCTTTTTTCCATTGCTTTCTTCATCGAGCATTGTAGTTAGACTCATTGGAGTGCCAATTGACTTAGCATTTTCCATGACAAACATTTTGAAAAGCTCCTTAGTATACTTGGTTTGGCTAATGAAAATCCCCTTAGTAGACTGCTTGATTCAAAGACCAAGAAAGAAAGTCAGTTCTCCCATCATACTCATCTCAAATTCTCCTTTCATGGAAAGAGCAAATTCTTCACAAAGAACAGAGTTAGGGATGCCAAAAATAATATCATCTATATAGATTTGAGTAATAAGATTACCTGAACTAGAGTGCTTAATAAAAAGAGTTGTATCGATATTACCTCTTTTGAAACCTTGATTTAGAAGAAAAGAATTTAACCTTTCATACCATGCACGAGGGGCTTTTGTTTGAGACCGTACAAAGCTTTAGTCAACTTGTATACATGATTAGGAAATGTGACGTTTGCAAATCCGGGTGGTTTCTTCACATATACTTCTTCAGAGATGTAGCCATTTAAGAACGCACTTTTAACATCTATTTGAAATAGTTTGAATCCTTTATGAGCAGCGAAAGCAAGTAATATTCGTATGGATTCAAATCTTGCTATAGGAGCAAAGGTTTCATTGTAGTTAATTCCTTCTTGTTGAGAGTAACCTTGAGCAACCAGCCTTGCTTTATTTCGAACCACTTGACCTGATTCATTAAATTTGTTTCTGAAAACCCACTTAGTTCCAATGATAGAAGAGTTTGGAGGTCTTGGAACCAATTCCCATACTTTATTTCTTTCAAATTGATCTAGTTCCTCTTCCATAGAACTTATCCAGTGAGTATCTTTGAGAGCTTCATCCACTTTCTTTGGCTCAAATTGAGAAATAAGAGCTACATGAGATTTGTTCTTTTGTGACCTTCTTGTAGTGATTCCTTCATGTGGATCTCCTATAATGAATTTGTGAGGATATCCCGGTTCACTTTTCCATTCATTTGGAGTGTTTGAGGGAGGTTCTCTTTCTTTAGTAGTCGAGTTATCTGCTTGAGGCAATTCAAGATCTTTTGTGGGTACTTCAGCTGGTTGAGTCTGTTGAACAACTCACTCATTTTGATGATCCTTTCCACAATAACAGATTTAGGGACACAAGAAATTTCCTCATCTTTAGGAATTTGTTCATTCCTTAGGCAAGGGTTAGTATCAACAAAAACAACATGAATAGATTCTTCAATGCACAAAGTTCTTTTATTGTAGACTCTATATGCTCTACTTGAAGGAGAGTAACCAAGAAATATACCTTCATCACTCTTAGGATCAAACTTACCCAGATTGCCCTTTCCATTGTTATGGATAAAACATTTACATCCAAAAGGGTGAAAATAGTTGATATTTGGTTTCTTACCATTCCACGGCTCATAAGGAGCCTTTTTGAGAATTGGTCGAATCAGACACATATTGATGATGTGGCATGCTGTACTCACAACTTCTACCCAGAAATAATGAGGTAGAGAGTTTTTCACAATCATGGTTCTTGCCATGTCCTGTAAAGTTATATTTTTATGCTCTACTACTCCATTTTGCTGCGGTGATCTTGGTGAAGAGAAGGTGTGAGAGATTCCTTGATTGTTGCAAAAATTTTCAGAAGCTCTGCTTTCAAATTCTCCTCCATGATCATTCCTGATAGTAGAGATGTAGTATCCTTTTTCTCGTTGAACCTTCTTACCGAAAACTTCAAAACTCTTTAGGGCATCATCTTTGTGACTTAGAAACATAACCCAGGTAAATCTAGAGAAATCATCTACAATGACAAATGCATATTTCCTACCACCTATGCTAGTAGTTCTAGTAGGACCAAATAAATCCATATGCAATAATTGAAGAGGTTTGGAGGTGGAAACAATGTTTTTAACTTTGAAAGAAGAACGAGTTTGTTTTTCTAGTTGACATGTATCACAAATATAATCTTTTAAAAAATCTAGTTTTTGAGGTCCAATTACAAGATCATCTTTAAAATGTTTTTGAATAGTATGCATGCTGGCATGACCAAGTTTTCTATGCCAAACCGAGGGATCATCAATCATGGAAGTAAGACAAATTTGATCCCCTAGATTTTCTAAGTTACTGATAGTATAGACATTTCTGTCTTTGTTACCTGAAAGAATGATTTTACCTGATTCATCTTCTCTAAACCAGCTATGTTTTTTTAAAACGAACCTCATAGTTGTTGTCACATAGTTGACTAATGCTGAGAAGATTATAGACAAGTTTATCAACCATGTAGACTTCATCTACATAATATGTTGAGCTTAGAGGAACTTTTCCAACACCAATTACATTTCCTTTGGCTTTTTCTCCAAAAGTAACTGTTCCTCCATCTAGTTTGGTGACTGATTTAAACAATTATTTGTCACCGGTCATATGTCTAGAACACGCGCTGTCGAGATACCATTTTTCTTTTTGATTCTTCTTGTGGTGTTCCTGCAAAACAAAATTACTTGTTTTTAGGTAGCCAAGCTTGCTTGGGTCCTGAAAGGTTAGAATGCTGAGTGTTAGTTTGATTTGAAGATTTAGGTCTCCAAACCCATCTCCGGTTATCTTTGAACCTACAACGATTTGAGGTATGACCTCGTTTACCAAAATAAAAACATGATGGACTGTTAGAGTTACCAGAGCCTCTTTCTGCTCTAATTCTGTTCATGCATTGATTAGTACTATGACCGTTTTTACCACAGAAGGAATAGGCAGAAATTTTCTATTTGTGATGAACAGTCTGATTTGATTTGACTGAGCTGTGACTCGTGGAGTTTTGCAATCCATTCAATTGAAGTTGAAGTTCATTTACTTCATCATGTAGGATATCATGCTCAATCTCACATACTTCTAGTTTCAAGGCCTAGTCTTTCTTTTCTCTCTTGATTCTTCTAAGTTCATTCACGACTCTTTCTATATCTGCAAGAGAAATATCAACAAATTCTTAGAGTTCATAACAATTAGAGCATAAGGTAGTACGTACCTCACTAGTTCCTCATCATTGTTGTCTGCCATTAGTCCAAGTTCTCCTGAATCTTCATTTTCATTCATAGCCATGAAATATATGTTAGAAATTTCCTCATGATCAGACTCTTCTTCATCACTCCATGCTCCGAAGGATTTCTTCTTTTGCATGTTTCTGCCGAGTTTCTTTTTTAATTCAGGACAATCAACTTGAATGTGACCAAACTTTACACATTCGTAGCACCTTCCATCATTTTTATCAGCTTCATTGCTTATCCTTCCTTTCCTGAAGTTAGGCTTCCCTCTTCTGCTATTCCTGTTTTTTCTCATCATGCTTGTTACAACTTGAGAGAGCATGGCAATGTTTTCGTCTTGTTCTCCTCCGTCTTCTTCCTCTTCATTTTCTGGTTCAGCCACAGTTGCCTTAAAAGCAACAATTTTCTTCTTCTCTTAAATTTGTCTATCCAAGTGAGTTTTCTCAAAAGCAATTAGATCACCTCTGAGTTCATCGTAGGAAATTTTGTCTAGATCTTGACATTCTAAGGCGATAACTTTTGGCTGCCAAATGGCGGGTAATTTCTAACCTGTTCACCACTCTTGATAGGTCTACCAAAATATTTCAGATCTCCAAGAATTTTGCTAAATCTGGAGAACATGTCTTCCACGGATTCGCCATCCTTCATTTGGAATAACTCGTAGTCCCGAACCAGAAGATTTATCCTAGTTTCTTTCACTTTGTTGGTTCCTTCGTAAATAACCTCCAGTTTGTCCCACATTTCTTTGGCCGTTTCACAACTTGATATCTTTTCATACTCTTCTCCACTGATAGCATTGTACAATAGAGTTTTTGCTTTGGCATTTTACAGTTATGGTAGCAGCTTGTTCATCAGTGTAATCATCCAAGTCCAGAGGATCAGTTGATACGATGACTTGACCATTTACATCCTTCTTAGAAGGGATTGAAAGATTTTCCTTTTTGATCACACGCCAAACTTTGATGTCATATGACATTGTGTAAGTTTCCATGCGTATTTTCCAGAGAGAAAAGTGCTGACCATTGAAATAAGGAAGTCGAACCTGAGAGGTTCCTTCTTGAAATAGAGCACCAACAACAGTGTTAGATCCCATGATCTTTTTCTCACAAGTTGTTAAGCAAAGATTGTGAGCCTTGCTCTGATACCAATTGAAAGTACAAGGGGGGAGGGGGGGTTATGGTTTATTGAAAATTAGTCGACTAACAATGATTTTAGTTGACTAAACACAGTGCAGAATGAAAGATAACAATAATTAAAAAGTAAATAATACATAACAATTTTACAATACTGTTGTGGTACTTATATACAGTTTCCCTTGGGTCACAAGGGTTCCCTTTAGATCTTGAAAGTATTACAATACAGATGGTTTTGACTCGTTCTCCACCAACGAAAAATGGCAACAATGAATTCTGAATGTTTGACACAACTCTCCTTTGTGTTCTAATTTTTACTATCTTTTAAGACACTGATAAACTAGAGAGACTTATAAGACAATGTGTGTAGTTGTGCAAGCCTTCCATTTGATCTTAGCAGTCTTCTTATAGGAGAGAAAAAGGGCCGTTGAGTCTTGACCGAAATTAAAGGCACGAGATCATCAAAGGGATTTGACCCAAGGGGTGCATCTTCGAATCCTGATCTTGGGAGAGCCCAAATTCGATCGTGACTTTCCTTGTCACATGCTTATATTGAGGAGTTATTCAAGCCTTGATTGAGAGCTTATTTTTGGATACAGAATATGTGTTGGCGGAGGCTTCCTTGATTAGCAATCTGAACTCCTTAGATTGAGGTCTAATAAATGTTCTGCAATGAAGTCCTTTTTTCTTGTCTATTAATTTAGTAATCATATCTTTGGATAGCATCTCATTCTTTCCTTTTTGCTTGTTTCGAATCCTGCAATCCTACAAACTAACATAAGATGGAATTGTCATCATTGATACTTTGAAACTTAACACATGGTATCCAACCGAGGAATCGAAATCAATCTCGATAAAATCAAAGCTATTGAGGACATCACGGTAGTAGATAATGTGAAGGTCGTGCAAAGGCTAACTGGGAGAATAGCCGCTTTCGGACGATTCATTGCGAGATCCTCAGATAGGAGCCACCAATTTTTCTCACTACTTAAGAAGAAAAGCAACTTTGCATGGACTCCGGAATGCCAACACGCTTTGGAAGAACTAAAACGCTATTTATTGAGCTTGCCTCTACTTCATACCCCGAAAGTGGATGAACAACTTTACTTGTACTTAGCTATCTCGGAGATAGTGGTAAGTGGAGTCCTGGTTCGAGAAGAACGAGGTGCGCAATTCCCTATTTATTATGTCAGTCGAACCTTAGGTGAGTTCCGAAACTAGATATCCACACTTAGAAAAATTAGCGCTTGCTTTAATAAGCGCCTCTAGGAAATTAAAACCATATTTCCAATCTCACGCGATACATGTTGTAACAAATTATCCTCTTCGAAATATTTTGTGCAAACCCGAGCTTTCGGATCGATTGGCCAAATGGGCCATAGAAATCGGCGGGTACGATATCGAGTATCAGCCCCGAACCGCTATCAAGTCTCAAATCTTGGCAGGCTTCGTGGCTGACTTTTCGCCAACCCTCGTCCCTGATATTGAAAGAGAGCTACTTATAAAATCAGGAACCTCTTCGGGAGTCTGGACCCTTTTTACGGACGGTGCCTTGAACGCGAAGGGGTCCGGGTTAGACATTGTACTAAAATCACACATAGGTAATGTAATTAGACAGTCTATTAGAACTACGAAATTGACTAACAATGAGGCCGAGTATGAGCCCATGATTGCAGGTCTTGAACTAGCTAGAAGCTTGGGAGCATAGATCATAGAAGTTAAGTGTGATTCTCTCCTCGTGGTAAACCAAGTTAACGAGAATTTTGAAGTCCCAAAATATCGAATACACATGTACTTGGATAAATTACAGGTGACTCTACATCAATTTAAAGAATGGACTTTGCAACATGTACTCCAAGAACAGAACAGCGAGGCCGACGCTCTTGCAAACTTAGGTTCATCAGTCGAAGATGATGAACTCAACTCGGGGACTGTCGTACAACTCATAAAATCGGTGATCGAAGAAGGTCATAAATTCCACAAGTCTAACCTGGGATTGGAGAAACAAATATATAGAGTACTTCAAGAACAGGAAGCTTCCATCAGATTCAAAGGAATCGAGAGCTTTGCGCACAAAGGCAGCACGATTCACCCTATTCGAAGACGGAACGCTATCCAGAAGGACTTTTGATGGACCACTGGCAATATGTCTGGGACCAGGAGATACCGATTACATACTACGAGAAATTCACGAGGGCACTTGTGGAAACTATTTCGGTGCGGATTCGCTGGTCCTCAAAGCGATCAGAGTAGGGTATTACTGGACTGATATGAGCAAAGATGCGAAGGAGTTCGTTCGAAAATGTGACAAATGCCAAAGACATGCGCCCATGATTCATCAACCCGAGGAGCTACTCCATTCGGTCCTATATCCATAGCATTTCATGAAATGGGGGATGGACATCGTCGATCCCCTCCCATCGGCCCCAAGTAAAGCTCGGTTTATTTTGTTTATGACTGATTATTTTTCTAAATGGGTTGAAGCACAGGCTTTCGATAAAGTCAGAGAAAAAAAAGTGATAAACTTCGTTTGGGACCACATCATATGTCGATAGGGGTGCTGGCCAAGATTGTATGTGATAATGGAAAACAATTCATCGGCAGCAAAGTAACTAAATTTCTTAAGGATCACAAGATCAAAAGGATCCTATCAATACCGTACCATCCCAGCGAAAATGGACAAGCCGAATCGACCAACAAAACCATCATCCAAAATCTTAAGAAGCGATTGACCGATGCCAAAGGAAAATGGAGAGAAATACTGCCCGAGGTCCTATGGGCACATCGCACAACATCGAAATCCAGTACCGGAGCAATGCCATTCTCGTTGGTCTATGGCGCCGAAGCTTTGGTTCCGGAGAACCTAGCATCAGGTTTTGATATGTAACAAAGGAGTCAAATAACGAAACCATGAACACGAGCCTAGAATTATCGAACAAAAGATGAGAGTCCGCTCTCGTCCGATTGGCCGCCCAAAAATAGCGAATCGAAAGATACTACAATCGAAGAACCAATTTTTGATATTTTAAAATCGGGCACTTGGTACTAAGAAAAGTCACTCTCAACACCCGAAATCCGAATGAAGGAAAACTGGGTCCGAACTGGGAAGGACCATATCAGGTCCTCGAAATCGTCGGAAAGGGGTCCTACAAGCTCGGCGTTATAAACGACAAACAACTACCGAGCAATTGGAATGTTTTGCACCTAAAATGATATTACTGCTAAGGTACGACCCTCCCATGTTCATTTATATTTTGAAATTAAACCTTGCAGGTGCTCGACCAGAAACAGGGATGGATTATTCAACCCGAAGCTTTAGGTATGAAAGCACGTGTTGCACTATTTTCCCTTAGATCGGTTTTATCCCAAATGGGTTTTTCGGCAAGGTTTTTAATGAGGCAACCATTGATCGTGCTAACTTAGAACATTTCAACAGTATCCGAGGCCTCTTTACAATCAACCTCGAATACTGGGGGGACATTACCCTCGAATATATTAAGTTCGATGTAAGAAAGTTACTTCATGGCAACAGGGTTTCGATAGGAAAAATAGTAAGGGCCAAATGGTCTAAACGAACCATGCTCGTGTAGTTTGCTCGAGCCCTGGCACAAAACATGAACACATGTATAATGACTTGTAAGGAGAAATTTCTTCTTTACCGATATCTCATATCTCGGAAAGATTCTTCTATTTTATGATCTATTATGCAAACAGGCTCAAAGGTCGACCACGACCGGAGTTTGAAAAATTACTCCATAAATCGGGGACTGCCAACCGAAAAATCAATGAGATTAAGCTCCACGTAAGCCTAAGGGGTACATTACTTCGAGTTCGAGCAAACACTCACTCGACCATCGAGCCCAAGGGCTGCCATTAATTCGAGTTCGAGAAATCATTCTCACTCGACTACAAAGCCCAAGGGCTACCTTATGTCGAGTTCGAGCGAGTCCTCACTCGACCACTAAGCCTAAGGGATATTCTTATTTCGAGTTCGAGCAAACACTCACTCGACTATAAAGCCTAAGGGATACCCTAACTCGGGTTGGAGCAACCATTCTTACTCGGTGACTATCTATCGAGCTCAAGGGCTGCCAATAATTCGAGTTCGAGAAATCATTCTCACTCGACTGAAAAGCCTAAGGGCTACCTTAATTCGAGTTCAAGAAATCATTCTCACTCGACTACAAAGCCTAAGGGCTACCATATTTCGCGTTCGAGCAAGTCCTCACTCGACCACTAAGCCTAAGGGCTATTCTTATTTTGAGTTCGAGCAAACACTCACTCGACTATAAAGCTTAAGGGATACCCTAACTCGAGTTTGAGAAACCATTCTCACTCAGGGACTATCTATCGAGCCCAAGGGCTTCCATTAATTCGAGTTTGAGAAATCATTCTCACTCGACTACAAAGCCTAAGGGCTACAATATTTCAAGTTCGAGCAAGTCCTCACTCGACCATTAATCCTAAGGGATATTCTTATTTCGAGTTCGAGAAAACACTCACTCGACTATAAAGCCTAAGGGCTACCCTAACTCGAGTTCGAGCAACCACTCTCACTTGGGGACTATCTATCGAGCCCAAGGGCTGCCATTAATTCGAGTTCGAGAAATCATTCTCACTCGACTGAAGATCCTAAGGGCTACCTTAATTCGAGTTCGAGAAATCATTCTCACTCGACTACAAAGACTAAAGGCTACCATATTTCGAGTTCGAGCAAGTACTCACTCAATCACTAAGCCTAAGGGTTACTCTTATTTCGAGTTCGATCAAATCCTCACTCGACTATAAAGCTTAAGGGATACCATAACTCGAGTTTGAGAAACCATTTTCACTCGAGGACTATCTATTGAGCCCAAGGACTACCATTAGTTCGAGTTTGAGAAATCATTCTCACTCGATTACAAAGCCCAAGGGCTACCTTATTTCGAGTTCGAGCAAGTCCTCACTCGGCCACTAAGCCTAAGAGATATTCTTATTCTGAGATCGAGTAAAAACTCACTCATAAAGCCTAAAGGACTACATTAATCCAAGTTTGAGCAAGTACTCACTCGACTAGTCCGACTTCGATCAAATTACCTAAAGCCTCGAACTTATGAACAAAATTTTCATAAGGTATGAATGAAACAAAATTTTCACAAGGCACAAAATGAAATAAAGGCAAGACGGAAAAGAAAGGGATCTTTATATATATGAAGATATTTACATGGCCCGATGAAGACCCTACACAAAAGATCAAAAATGAAAAATCCTAAGGTTCCTGATTTTCTCCGGGGGCAGTTTCTTCACCATCAAGGTCCTCCCTGCTCTTGGACCTGCTTTTGCTCTCGTCATCATCATCGTCATCATCGGAGGCCAGCGTTGCAGCTTTGGTTTCACACTCTTTAGCCTTTATTATCTCGTCGGCGAGATTGAAACCTCGAGCGTGGATCTCCTCGAGGGTTTCCCTCCTAGTTAGGGTGAATCTCCTCGAGGGTTTCCCACCGTTGGCTCATTATGGTGGGAGGCATTTTCAATCCTCGATAACTCGGGGACTTCACCCGAGTTTCTTCCCGCGACCATCTCATCTCGAGAAGGAATCTCTGCAGACTTCATCGATTCAATGGCTTTTTGGGCCTCGGTGTTCATTCTTACCGGGCTACCAGCCCGGAGTCGTCTTCTTCCTCTCCTTCATCTTCATCCCTTAGACGCCGAACAAAGTCTTCGGTCAGGAGGATGATATTCTTCCTCGGCTTATGAGCTGCCCTCTTTTTAGGTTCAAAATCCTCGGGGGTTAAGATTATTTTTCTCTTTCTGTCCTTCGCCGGTTTCCGTGCCGGGATTGAAGTCTCCCCCTCACCAGATAAGGGCATCATGACAACATCTTTGCCAAGGCATGTATGAAAGGAAATTAAGTAAGAAATACTTCAAACAAAATCGTCAAAGACACAGAAATGGGGCTTACCATGAGTTTTGGCCTCCCATCGGCCCTTTGATAGATCGCGCCATGAGAGCTCGACATACGTAGAGGTCGAAACAAGGTCCCGAACCCAGCTCTTAAGGTTAGGAATTGCATCGGGCATCCAAGCGATCGCTACATCATGGAAAAGGATATCGATGAGAAGAAGCAAATGAGCAAAACAATTAATAGGAACTAACTAGGGATTATACTTACGCTTCATGTTCCATTGCTCGGGAAAAGGCATCTTCTCGACCGGGATTAGGTCGGAAGTCCTCACTCGAACGAACCGACCCATCCAGCCTTGGTCCTAGTCCTCATCTATGCTTAAGAACAACACTTTGGTAGCCCGGTGTAGGAGTTTTATTAACCCACCTCGATAGAGGCGGGGGATGTACAACCTGATAAGGTGGTCGAGGGTGAAAGGCATCCCCTCGACTTTGTTCACGAAGAAGCAGATCAGAATACCGATTTGCCAAAAAGAAGGATGGATTTGGCCTAGGGTTATTTGGTATTGGCGGCAAAAATCAATGACAACGGGGTCGAGGGGGCCCAACGTGAAAGGATAAGTGTAAACACTTAAAAACCCTTTCACATGAGTAGTAATATCTTTTTCGGGAGCTGGGATTATCACTTCTTTGTTCTCCCAGTTGCAATCTTTCCTTACCTGTTTAAGGTATCCCCCAATTATCGAGCACATATACCTCGATACTGGCTCGCATCGACCGGGAACCGACGAGGCTTTGTCGGTCTTAAAATTAGAAGTGAGAACGTATCCCCCGGGAACGCACTCCTCAGGTCGTGGCTCCACTGGTGTTTTATCGCCAGCCGACCGCGATGAAGAAGCGCTTTCTTTTTGAGGAACAGTTTTTGACGTTTTCTCCATTTTAGATTTGAAGATTAAAAATAGAGGGAGATGATAAGATTTGGTGTTTTAAGAAGAGGTTAGTAATGAAAATCGCAGATTTGCAAATGAAAAACTCAGAAGATGCAAAAACGAACTTAGTAAATTTGGAGATTGGAAGTTTAAAAAGTAAAAAATGGTGAAGAGAGGAGCTATTTATAGAGTTGGCGATGACGGTTCAATATCAGCAGTAGATGACCATCGTCTGATGCACATTTAATGCCTTGGTAACTGAACCGACGGGACATTTATCACGTACGTCATGGTCGGGCTCGATGCAGACGTTAGTGTGTATCTAGTCATGTCGTTGATAAATCATATCGTTTCTCGCCACATTATTTTCAAGAAACGAGGGGACTATCTGTATACGGTCAAATCTGGGTTTGCCCTTCGTAATTAGTCGAGATTGAAACGTGATGAACCGATGGTCGTTATTGTAATGATGAGATCAGCAGTAAAGCCCGGTTATCGAGCTCAAGATACCGAGCTCGATTCAATATGGAGCTCGAGTCAATATCGAGCTCGAGCCAATATCGAGCTATGGCATGACGCAGTATTATCGAACTCAAGAGTCAGAGACCGACCAATACCGAGCTCGAGTCAATATTGAGCTCAAGATCCAGAGATCGACCGATATCGAGATCGGCCAAGATCGAGCTAAGAGACAAAGAGCCATTATAGCCGCACCAAGGAGCGAATCTCGGCGGGAATTAAGGAAAAGTTAATTAATTAATCTATCATGATATCTCCACTATGTATTTTTTTATTATATCCAAAGCATGGTTTTTCCACTATATGAAGGGCGAATATCATTTTTGTAACGGGCATTCAACATCTATAGAAGAAAACACTGATACACTCACATTCTAAAGATTATTACATTGATATACAATTGAAATTATCCTTTTTTGAGCTTGGACATTGATTCATCTTGTTTGTTTATAAATCATTCTCTACTCAATTTGGTTTGTATTTCATTCTTTTATACAGTCAATATCTGATACATATTTCAACCTACTTTTCCGATTTGTACCAAGTTATACCATGTATCTTTAGAACTACGTATAAATTCAACCCTATCCGTTTTTCGGGTAAACAATTATGAACAAGCATAAATATACTCCAGTATGAGCATGTATAGGCACTCTGATAGAGTGGCCGGAAGATTTTGTTCATTCCACTTTCATGAATTCGATAAAGATTTATATCAAGCTCATTTATCAGAGTACGCTAGGAATGATGAAAAGTACAAAGATATATGAAACACAAGGAAGGTCTGTAGCTGCCGTTGTTGTCACTTTCAACTATGGGACAATATACATGAAGTAGATGGAGGAAACGTATCAACCAGATCGTATGTGGACACCAATGGCGACTATCAAGATAGTATATATACAGAAGTATAAGATGGAATGAACTAAGATGGCAATTCCGCTGGTGTACATGTTCCCAAACTCGATGACTCTCGTTCTTGCTGGCAGCTGGCATAGGAGTCCGGGTGACAATAAGATGAACATCACCACCGCCACCACTACTGGTCCCCAATCTACTACCATTTCTATTTTCTATCTTCGTCGCACTCTATTTTCTCTCCTAGAGTAGTTAGTAGACACAGAAAAATAAAGGAAGCCTTAGTTTTCTCTCTGGTATAGTAGTATTTAGTTCTGGTGTTTGCAAATGAGTAGCAGGAGATTTAAGGCAAATGTAGTGATTTTGCTTAGTGAAGAAGGAGAAGGGGTACTGAACTTGAGGGTGAAAAGCAGGCAGTGTGACGTATTGTGTGGTAGTGGAGATTTTGCTTTATGGAAGTTGACAGAAACTACTGACTTTGTGTATATGTTTTTCAATAATTGCATAATTCAAGTTTCTTTTTGCCTTTACTTTAAACATTTTTATTTTCATCAAAGTAGCATACTTTATAAACAACAACAACAACAACAACCCAGTATAATCCCACTAGTGGGGTCTGGGGAGGGTAGTGTGTACGCAGACCTTACCCCTACCCTGGGGTAGAGAGGCTGTTTCCAAAATGACCCTCGGCATCCTTCCCTCCAAGAACTCCCCACCTTGCTCTTGGGGTGACTCGAACTCACAACCTCTTGGTTGGAAGTGGAGGGTGCTTACCATCAGAGCATACTTTATAAGTATTAAGGGAAAAAAAGCAGGTGGTGTGAGTGGAAAGGCAGATAATGCCGAAGGTTGATAGGTTTTTAAATGCTTTGTTTTTGGCTTACATATTCAAGATGAGCTAACAATGCACATTCATAAAAGGCTTTGAGGATCACATCTGGTAAGAAAGTAAATAATCAAAGCTGCGGATAAGGCAAACCTACTTGAATGATGCAACTGCTTTGCTTTCTATTTGGTATTGCGCTGGCCCTCTTTCACATTAATTTGTTGTTCGTCTAATTCTCTTTTGATCATGCACAAAGGTAACGAGCTAGTAGGGACACCAAATATGCAAATGTAATTGTCAAATTCATCCTACCTGGAGTATCCCTCGCCCAAAGTTCACTTATCTACTGCTGAAGAGACTGAAACCTCCTCACATTGCTCATCAGACAGTAGACAGACCGATTAACATGGCTGATTGGGGACCGGTGTTAATAGCAGTGATGTTGTTTGTGCTGTTGACTCCTGGACTTCTGTTCCAACTTCCAGGAAGCAGCAGGTCAATAGAGTTTGCCAATTTCCAGACAAGTGCAATCTCCATCTTCATCCATACTCTTCTCTACTTTGCATTAATTACTATGTTCCTTATCGCCATTGGAGTCCACATTTACTTCGCCTAATATATTCCATCAACAGATCCATCTTCTCCTAAAGGCAAGTTTCACTTCATTTGTTAGTTATATCCAGATTTGTGAGTAACTCCTATGATTTATTACATCACAAATAATAAGCATGACAAAGCATAAGAGGTACTGATCATCAAGCCAAACACATGAGGAACTTATTACAAAATCATCAGGTCAGCATTCGCAAGAGTAAAGATGTAGTGAAGTTTACTTGGCATGTTTCAGACTCTGTATCTTGCAGCTAGAGTTCTCAGCTGCACCTATGCAAACAGGCAGCAAACTGTAATCTTTTACTAGTTTTTCCATTTCCCATACAGAATTAAAGCAATTACAATAAGTCATTCTTCCACTATAACTACAACATATAAAAATAACATCCAATAAAGATGCCACGTTGCAACTATTCATACTGTGTTAAGGAAATTTTGTAACAGTAATACATCAAACTACAATACCAAATGCTGTCATGTGATGTTTCACAATAACCAGCTCAATAAATCTGACTCAACCACTATGACTACTATATGAGTCTGCTAGAATGGTGTAACTTTTTACTTGGAATCACTTCAGTCTTAAATTTGCTACAGAAGCAAGTGCCATTACTGAGAATATGTATACCATATTGTATTAAGAATAAAGGGAGTAGTTGGTCCATCTGTGTTACAATGTTGTAACTTGTAACAAGTAAACTACTTACTACAGTAGTAACCAATTCCATTAAATGATAAATTCAAATGAATCCACAAATGTATTAACCCCTCTTTTGGAGATGAATAAAATGCCTTCTTTTGCTCAAAAAAATAATGAATCGTCATCAACAACTCGGACTATTGACATTTTGTCATACGAAATTTTGGGCTTAACTATGTGGTGATTGGCAATGAAGCCCCGATAATATCAAACAACAATCTTAGGGATGCTATAATTTTGAACTAAAATTTTTAACTTTGGGTAATTCAGAATATCTTTGAAAAACTGAAATTCATGATTCATTGGCTAATTCCTAAATAGCAACCCTTCAGAGTGGCTAGCTGGTGTCATTTCCACAGCGGTATCACTAGGGTAAAAATAGCATGGGCTAGCCAGTTTTCAGACCGGTAATTCAAAAATAGCCACTGTTTGCAAAGCCATTGAAAGATAGCCACTATTTTGCTGCAACACGGACCGGTTCAGCATAATATACTGGAGATTGGTGCACCTGTGTATGAACTTTTAGCATATTATGTTGGAACTACAACACGCTGAAAGTTCCAGCATATTATACTGGAGATTGGAGCACCTGTGTATGAACTTCCAGCATATTATGCTGGACCGATATATTATACTGGAACTGCAACATATTATGCTGGAATATTTTGTACATTATATTGGAACTCCAGTATCGTTCAAATTTATCTTTATATGAAAATTGGCTAAATTTCGATTACTTTTGAAACTGTGGCTATTTTTCAATTACCACTTGTAAATCTGACTATTTTTAAATTTCATGTGGGCTTCACCTTTTCAATGGGCCTGGGCTAAATTACCCAGGCCCGCCAAAATCCCTCTTAACACTCCAATTCAGCGATTTGACAAATTTCTTCTCCAAGTACCATTCCTCCTGTCCTCCACTGCCAAAAAACCTATAGATCGAATTCATCTGCATCATCAATCAATCATATTCCCGTGATTAAGAGCTCTGAGACTGAAATACCCATCTTAAAAATGGCGTTAACGAACTTTATACTAACGGTGGTCGGAGTGAGCGCGGCGATATTATTGCTGAGGAGCGATGTCAAACAGTCTGCTTCCATCTTCAGGCGTAACGTCCGTCAAATTCGCCATTGGCTCGAGGAAGAGTCTTCTTCCGCCGCCAAGTATGCCCTTACACTTCCCTTTTAAGTCCTGTGCTATAATTCTGATTGATTGATAAAAACGAGACCTTTATACAATGGAATTGCAAAGAATCAGTTTACATTCCGTAACTAACCTGTAAACAAATGTTCTTCCAAATTGAATCAACCACTAACTAACTGCTTTAACTAACTAATGCTGACGTGGCATCTTCGAGCTTCTTCTCCAGCTGCTATCTTTTATTACTCCTCGATCCTTCTCTTGCAAATTCCACTGCAGCTAGACTGAGCTGGAATTGAGCTCAACTTAGCTACATTGAGCTGCTTCAGTAACTCCTCCTGGCTCCTGCATCATTATCGCTGAAACACAACGTAATATACTGGTAGCTTGAAAACAGTTATTACGAAACTACTTTGCAAATTTGTGTTTTTGGAGATGTACAAATAAAGTATCCATGTAATGGACGGATTGAAGTTGTGTCAATGAAGCACGTAAATAATGCCAAAACTCTATGACCACAGCTTATTCGATGTATGTAACACACTATTCCTACATGTTATGTCTCTTAATCTGTATCGTTCTTTCCAACTAAGAAAACAGTGCATTTTTTTTTCTTTTGTTCCTCGGCAAAATTATAGCTTTTGGGATTTTTAATAGGTTATCTAGATGCCAGTGGTATTGAATGTTCTTGGTGATTTCAAAAGCAACAGTTTTCTTCTGAGGTTTATTTTGTTTCTCGCTTGGTAAAGTCTAAAGAGTGATATAAAAATTAGAGTTCTAGGCAAGTCAAGTCAACTTCAGGTGGTTTTTCTTTTGGGCAGTCCCTTATAGTTTTTGTTATCGAGATATCTTCTCTTTTTTCATTGTCCCCGAGGATGTTTTGGGGAATCTGCTCCTGTGCTGCAAAGACTGGCAGTCTGGCATTGCAGTTTCAGCTGAGGCTCATGCTTTTATAGTCAATTCTTTAATATGTAATTTATGATGAATAATATTTGAAGTTTATCATTTAATTGTAGGTTTAGGATCTTTAGCTTTGGCTTTATCAAAAACAAAAAGATAGTTAGCTTTGTTTCCTTTCCCTTCTCGTTCCTTAGTTTTCTCTGAACAAGGGACATCTATCCACGTTAGATTTTAAATTGGTTTCTCATTGTAGCTTCTTCCGTTAGCTTTTTGATTTTGAAATCCTGTAGCTGTAGTGTATATATCGTTGTCATGATGTTATGAAATTCCATTGATGTTTCTATAGGGAATTGGAGAAGGCAAAACCAAAGGAGATACCTCACAAAGACATTCCTAAGGAGGATAAGCATTAGACGTATCTCAGGAATCTTTATAATGAAATAGAGAGGGAAGAACCAAAGGAGATACTTAGAAGACATTCACTAGCAGGACAAGAATGAGACATGCCTCAGGAATCTTGATAGTTTCATAATTTGCATTTTCTCACCTGTGCTTCACCTTCTATCTGTGTAAAATTCTTCACAGTTTGATTTCTGATAGTGGATTACTATTCTGTTTTCTTAGCTACTTAACTGCTTGGTACATGTGTCCCTATGAAAATCCATATGTTCACTTAATTTTACTGCTATTTGTTGGAAGTCATCGTTTAACATAGCTTGCTGGACTGCTAGACTGCTTAGGATTTTGATGTAATCAAGTCCAGCCTTAACTTTGTACTGTCACAGTATAAGCTTGATACTGTTTCCAATAAAACCTCACCTTATAAAAAAAATAGATCCTTGGCGTAAGCTCATGAAATTTGGATAAATAGGCAGGATATGGTCGTTAAATGCACTTATGGTGAGAAATGATCATTTATTTCACGTTCTGTATTGATTCATGAAGGAAATTCTTCATTTTACTATTGCCTGGAGATATAACTGATGCAAAGCCATGCCGGGGAGATGAATATTTGAAGGATAGTGAACCTGCTTTGCTCTTTTATTCAGAAATCATGGGCTTTTATTAATTGAAGTTGCGGACGACAAATGTGGAGTAAATTGACATGTTAAGATCTGAAATTTATCCTTCGCAAAAGAAAAGCAAATGCAATTGCAACTCTATTATTCTTTAGAAGAATTGTGGAGTTTGTAGGTGGTCATATCTAATTTGTCATTAGATCTCAGCACAACTCCTTAATGATTAAAACTTTTGGACCAGTTACGTTAAATGCATAAACACAATGAGCTCAACTCTTGCACGGTGATTTACTTAAAATAGCACTTATGGTAGCAATTTCAAGTCTACGATACCCATTGAAACTAGTTAGTGGCCTTGTCATGTTTTACCTACTTTATTTTATCTCCTTGTTGGAATAGATAGATGACCTGTTTATTCACTATGACAAGCTTAGTATGCTTGTTAGTTACTCTAGAATGACTCTGTCGGGGAACCCAATATTCAACCTCTGATAGCTGCAGATATTGAGCAAAAATCTCTCTGGCTTTCATATTGGTGGCATTGGGGGACTCATTACTTTGTTCTAAAGGCTTACTCTGGATGCCAAGCTAAGTCAACCAAGTGCATGCTATTACATTCGGACTGTATTGGAATTACATCTGCTGTGCTGAGTTGCTAAAGTAGAGAGTAAAGCTAGTAAGGCGTTAACAGGAGAGGGTGCACACTTGAATATTATCATCCCTGTTGGTTCATCATTGTGAGGTTGGGCAATGCATTGATGTCTTTGTGACTATCAGGCAGGACTAAAAGGAATGAGATTTACATTCATTCATTCATGATAGTGACGAGATCTGAAGATGTATTTTGTTCTACAGTAACACAAACATGATTCTCTTTTCGATTGGACAAGGCCAGGAAAAGTAACACGTGGTATGATTGTTGCACGTTGTTGTGGACCATCAAAATGCAGAGCAATTTTCACTTACCCAGAAACCACAGAGTGAAACTATTTGAAGAGCAAACAGAACAGCAATGAAAGCTAAACTTTAAGGAAAGTAGTAGTCATATTTTACATGTTGAAATTGTTTTTTATGTCACTCGTAATGCAATAGGGATACTGATTTGTACAAGACTGCCTAGACCAGGGAAAACTGCTGTGCTGGTATAGAATAGCAATTATAAGCATAAAGATACACACAAACGGACGAAGCTTCAGGTAACACATTTAAATTTCACTGTTTTGCTGCATGCGAATGACACTGTTTCTGCAGATCATATTGAATAAAGCAGTTCCCAAATAGTCGGCTAGTGAATCACAAGATTGCATGCATGTGAATGTCACTGTTGTTACAATAATTGTATAGTAATAATAGAAGAATTGTAATCATTAATATCTTTGCTTACATTTTCACTCATGTGCCTAAAGTTACAAAAAGCTAGTGGTGGCCCATATTCCTTCTCATAGATATTACAGAACTACGTTCGACTCTATCTTTAAGTTTCTAAACAGGGAATTTGGAAAGACTAAATTCATTGTTGAAACTGATTGTATTCTGTTGGGCGCCTTCAAAAAATTTCTCGTCTGCTGCTATGTGTTCCTAATGATCCATCTTCATGGTTCATGACTTTTTTTTTTTGATAAGGTGAGATTTTATTGAAAACCATATCAAGCTATCTGGTTGTTTTTATTCTGCTTTTATATGGCTTCTTGGTACTGTCCCTTCTTGTCTATGTTTTCGTTAATGTGGTGCTTATGCTTTCCTAAACCGAGGGTCTATTGGAAACAACCTCTCTATCCTCACAAGGTAGGGGTAAGGTCTGCGTACACATTACCCTCCCCAGACCCCACGGTGTGGGATATTACTGGGGATGTTGTTGTTGTTGTTGTTGTAATATCAAGCTGATTATGTCAAGATTCATGCTTCATGATTTGTATTCAATACTTAATGTCTGCTTGTGAAAATGGACAGTCCATGTACCTTGTATATTTAGTGTGTCAAGTTTGGTTCTTCCTCGTACAGCTACATATATGGTGCTAGGATAGTAGTTTCTGGTGGATTAATATTGGAGAACAAAAAAGGGGGCAGTACTTAAATATGGATGCTAACCATTTAATAGTCAGGACTTATTATATAATCCTTGATCAATTTTCTCAAGTGATGAATGCGATGTGACTCTGTGAGTACAACTGTGAAGCGTCTTGCGCATGCTCTCATCTTTATTCAGTTTTACTGATGCTCATTCTGTGGGGAAGTTACAAAGCTAGCCTTAGAAATGTAGCTCCTATGGTAAATAGGAAACTGCATCTTTTTAGTGGTTAAGTAAACTATATATTTTTCATTTTAGTGGTTCAAGTGACTTGACAAAGTCCATGACAGCCTTCTTGTGAAAGTTCAAGGGGTATGCCTTCCGGACTTGATCTAACTATATAAAAGTATTCATATTTACTGGTGGTAGAATGATATATCTACTGCACTACGGTTTTAATCATAACAATCAAAGTTTTAACTTCTTTAACACAGATAACGATCTTCACGTATCATTGGAAATGTTCCGTGATAGTGAAAACATCAGAGCATGAGAATACTTTCTCAACAATTCTTAGCACATCAACAATAGATCAAACTTGATGATAACAACCCATTTCTCACACAACTTAGCAACACACGTAGAGCGAAAGAGAGATTCATTTATTTGTTCACAATTGACAGCTCAATACTGCACGCATATTGTGCTCCTGGAGTAGAAATGCAGAGGATCCATTACATTCTTTTTCTAAATTTTCCCATCTAGAGCTCCAGCACCAAATCTACATTACACAATGAGGAAAAAGAGTCAGATAATACTCTATTTGTGTGTTTACTTGACAACAAGTCATGAATTTTAGCATAAGCTGTTTACTTACAGTCAGCATCTGTTTTAATCCAATGCTCCCTGTTCAGTGCTGACACATCATATTCCATGTCACTTGGATATACTTCCGAAGCATGTAATATCTTAGTGGGAACAGAAGCGTTAGAAAACATCTTGTTCGGTTCACCATTTGCTCCCAGTTTACCAGCTTCGCAGAAAATGTTTCTGATCTCATCCTTTAGTGGCTTGTTCTTATCTGTTAATCCCTCAGCTGGATGAACTTTCCTTTTTAACATTTTTAGGACCTGTGCATGATAGATGAATAACTTAGGTATTTGGTGATATATGCTGATGATTTTAACTCATTGTTTTGAGTACTTTCATAATATCATCTTCTTAAAAGCACATGGAAAGTCAACTAAAATGTGTGACAGTTAGGTATCCAGCAGTCAGGTTATTTTCGACATTTTTCATGCTGATGATTTAAAATAGAATCACGTTTTCAAGAATTTCTGTGTGGGGACCTTTTCCAATGCCGAAAGTGGCTTGAGAACATATTAGGCCTTCAAAGGAGAAGTCTTTTTCATGGACAAGAAATCTATTGTCTGCACTGTCTTAATCAGTGACTGCATGTTTGTCCTGCCATTTCAGGCAGCCTTCTCCTTAGGTGGAGGCTGGTATCTGTAGTCACCTTTGATTATAAATAATATGAGCAAGCCTTTCAAATGATATTTAAGAGTTAATCTTTGATAGGTCGAGATGGTACCAACCTGAGGGAGTTTCCTCTTACTTGAGACAGGTTCATTGACATCTCCAGAAGAAGGATCTGTACAGCTCTTTGACTTGGAGTGGAGATTCTTCAGCATTTTCTTCATAAAATGCATTGCATGTCTTCCCTTGGTTTGTTTCTTCTCTTTTCCATCTTTTCCTATATGATGCTCTCCCGCTATGTTGTTCCTCTTAATAAAGAGCTCTCCTTTTGGTTTCTTTCCCTCGACTTCTGTCTCTGAAAGTTCAACTGATGAGCCAAATAGATATTTCTGGAGTGGGAATTCGACAGAATTACCGTAGGTTTCTGGTAATTCAGCCTCCTCAATTAATTGTTTTCCGCCACTGAGTGTAATAATGCTTGCATGGCTGCTTCTCTCTGATGATTCATGAACAACTTCAGCTTCTAGAAACTTCTCTAGCTCATCATTTATAAGCTTCAATTCATTCTCTTTTATGTCTAGCTTTACTTCACCATGAATTACATGCTCAAGATGCATAGGAAATGTAGGAGTTGGAGGGTCACTTTTTATTGTTTCAGAACCAAGAGTACCAATTGAAAGAAAGCCATGGAAAAGTTCTTCTTCCAAAGCCATTTCTGTTTCGGTGCTTTTAATTTCCTTGCAAGCAGGTTGCTTTGAGATTGTGAAGCTGTAGTTTGCTTCTCCATAGTATTCTTGCTCTTCAAATAATGTGCCAGCTGAGAAGGAAGTAGCAGAGTTTCTTGAAAATAATGATGATCATAACAGTGAGAAAAATAAGATAAAAATGTAACAATTGAAAGGAAAAGGATAGTGTAAAAGAGTTCATTCCAAATGGAAAGAACTGAAAGCAGATATATGCAGTGTGAAATAATTACATACCTAGTATGATATTCTTCGCGGACTCATTGCTGTTTTGCTTTGCTTTACGGTGCATCCAACCTAGTAGCTGCAACACTGATGAAGTTAGAAAGTTTGATTTGATCGAGCATAACCAGATATATAGGAGACTTTAATTTTGGACTCACCTTCATTTTGAACTATCTGGAGAAGTGCAGATGAAAACGGGGTGCTCGTTCGAGAGTTTTTGGAGAAACCTGTGTTTGAAGAAATATATTTACTTGGTAGTTGGAGGAAGAAATTCAAGACTAGATAAAGGAAAATTTTAGGTGGAAGGATAAAGCAATGTTTCATCATTATTTTCTCCTGAATAGAAAGCCAGCATCAGTAGGAAGGGAAAGAAGTACATTGAGAAGATTACAAGATAGTGGCTGGCTATTTTCTTGTCAATATTGCATTGATTAGACAAGTTGAGATCAAAGTGGTTTTGAGACCCACAAGTTGAAGATGCTACAGTGTGATATGGGCACACGTGTATACAAGTTTGCACTTGATTGCTGCATATAGATTCCTAATACGTATGTCTGTCATGTTGGCCTGGCATCTGATAATTTCCAGAACAGAATGCATGAGTAATTGAGTATGATCTAACTTTGCTTGCATTCTTATTAATGGGCTTGACTACATGGAATCATAAGACACATCCTACTAACCACGAGGTTCGTTGCAGTATTGGGTAACCCGGTGCACAAGGTATCCTGCGTTTACGCACCCTAAGGTGTGTGATATAGACAGCATACCCTAATGTATGCATTAGTGGCTGCTTCTACGGCTCGAAGCAGTGACCTATAGGTTACATGGAGATAACTTTAGCTTTACTCCAAGTATCCCTTCAGGTTCGTTACAGTATTGAGTGGTGAAATATATCTGTGTTGTCTTTTGAATTAGCTTCCAAAAGTGTACGTTTAATATTTGATTATTGCAATTGCGAGTGATCACAAAGTTTTTATCATGTGCCGAGGCCTCATTGAGAAGGCTGCATGTCACTCTGTTGATTATAGATTAAGTGTGAGAAGTTTGGTTTAGTTTGAACTGTTGATGGAACATTTTATTTGCCTTCGCTAAAGGGATTTTAGTTGTTAAATACAGTTTTTATCATCTTGTCAAAATTAACAATCAAAATTTGTGTAAGTGCTTAAACAGTTAACGTGGTGCTTCATCCTTCTAGTTTATTTTATCACTGAAACCCATCTTGTTGTTGCTATGTAAACAACCCCTTTCTTCCATTCCATGTGCTACTTGTGTATATTGATATATAGTAAATTTTAGTACTAAGTACCCTCTCCATTTCATTTTCTGTAAAACCTGACTGATAAGTTTAAGCAAGAAAGTAAGATTTTTTGAATTTCTAATCTAAATATGTTATGGTATTTGTTGAGGAAAAATAATATTTAAAGTTAAATTGTCTTCCTATTGGAACAGTAGAATGTGAGATTTGCTTAAGTTAATAATAAAATGTACGATTAATGGTGATAGCCAAATGCTTAAAGCACACTATTAGCCACACGCAAATATATGTTATATATATATGGATATTTGTTTTACATGTCGTGACTCATAAAGTGGTTTTATGAAATCCTGTTGCTTGCGTTTGGACTATTATGTGTAACCAGACATGGGGAAGAAGAATACGTAATGTTTAGGGTGGTTAAGATGTTGTTTAATCATGTCTGAGCTACTTTGGTTATATATCGTGAGCATTTAACATTATTGGATTGTTTTAATTTCTAGACATATCGAGAAGAGAGGATATGAGTGTAATCAAAATAAAAGGATTATAAGAGATGCTAATTCATTCTTCCTCATCACCCGACAAGCAGTGAGGAACCAGGCCGAAAAAAACAAGTCGTGAGTTTTGTCAAATAAAGATATTTCCATGTTGTTGGAGTTAATAATTGTAACTATAAAAATGGGTGAAACAACGTAACGTTGGGCCAAAGCAGTCAAGACAAGAGAGATGGGCGATGGGACCTTGTGAGGAAACAATTGAGGGAAGGATTCTACTTTTAGCTAAAGTGCGAGGCACTAAACAACATGAGAATTCCCTTCTTTAGGTCGAGAGAGCTCTGTGCATGAAAACGAAACATGAAAAACAGTTGTTGCATTCTATAGGGCAAAGTGTTTGATCAAAGTACCTTGGCAAGTTGGTGTACTGACATTGCAATCTTCATTACTGCAGGTTATAAATACAGTATTTAAAATACTGCGTGCACTGTTTATCACTACGGATGCAGAGACCTTAGTCCATCTTTATTTCATGATCAGTGTTTTAAAAAGGTGAGTCCTGGTCGAGGCATAAAAAAAGAGGAAAAATCATTCCCGCTAGAAACTTATACCAGCCGCTAGCTATAAATTATAATATATATTTTTATAGCCCAAAACTTATTCTAATGGCTAGCTGCTGAAATTAGCAAATCAAACTGATACGGAACACAAGGGGAAATGAGGGAACGAGAATTGAAAGGTAAAATATTGAGATGGCTCTTAGTTTGTTCATAGGAAAACATTCTATCATTTGATTCTTTTTGGATTTTATGCTATTTATATATTGATATTTTATACATATTTGTGAGGAATATAAAAATAAAACGTTTGTCATAAATGTTGATTTTTATAATCTGATGGAAGGGGGGAAAAGGACAGGTGTCGTGTACACAATAATCACACATGTTTGGGTCATTACGTACATTCTTTTTATACACATTAGTATATCATTTAAATTCATAGTGTGAAAAAGATAATGCCAATAAATTGATTTGTTCCTTTTCCTATATGAGTCCAAGATGTGACCATGCTATAAGTGATCGACGGATAATTAAAACTTCACAAAACCACTATAACTGAGAGCATTTGTATGATTACCCATTCTCTGATTACCGAAATTAAAACGATTAAATTACATCCAAATTATACGCGATCACTATATATAAAAATATATATTTATATAACTATAATCTTACTATACAAAAATTATACAACATATAATATTACTTATACAAAAAATATACAACTTTATATAACAAATCAAAAATCTTTCAAGTGTTTCCCTATATTGCAGTTCGTGTGCGCTCTAGTATAAAATATATATACATTTTTTATACATTGTAGACTATATATATATATATATATATATATATATATATCATATAATAGTTTATACACTTGGAATACGCAAAAACACTTTGGAATACATTAATGATACATTGAAAATACATTTCAAAATACATGATACACTCTAAATACATGGTGTGTACAACATTACACTTACAGAATGTGTATATCATTTATATACACTATGTTTACATATTAGACAATACACATGCGTATACAGTTTTGATACATTGTATAGACATATTATACATTCATGATACAAAATACACTTGAGATACACTCAATATATACTTTAGATACACAAGCACGGTCTAGATAGGCTCAATATACACTAATGATACACTGTCAAACTTAAGATACAATATATATATATATATATATATATATATATTGCTACACTTCGCCCACCATTAAATCCAAACCCACCATCAATACCCATTTCAAAAGATCTCCACTCGTAAAATGTCATTAAGAAGAAGAAGAAGAAATGTACAAAATTAAATACATAGAGCTTGACCATAACATCTCACATCCTCACAAAAATTACGATACCACCAACATAAACCATCAGCAACATGCAGAACTTAGCTAAAAACCTCACCTCTTCTACTATCACCCCCAACATCAATTATCGTAGGATTAATCGGAGAATTTTTCTTAAGACTTAAATTGAAATATTGACAACTTTTTTATATTTGCGTATACTTTACCTTCCCTAGGCCCCCATAATTATGGGATTACACTGAGTGTGTTATTGTTGTTATTGTTATTGAAAACCTTTTTTTAGGTACTTAGACAAAACTCCCCAAAATACTCATACAAAGAGAGGAAAGAGATCAAACAAAAATAGCTAAACGGAGAAATATAACCAACAAACAAAGAAGAAAAATAATTAAATAAAAATAGCTGATAGATAAATATTGTTTAAGTCTAATAAGTGGCTATGTAAAATCACATACTATTTTTGTAATGACCCAACCGGTCATTTTGACTTTTAAAATCATGTTCCCTAAAATAAAACTTCTCGTATGTACTTTTAATGATTTATGACTTGTGGAGATGGTTAGTTCAGGATTTGGAAGTGTTTGGGTTGAAATCGGAACACTTGGTTCCTTAAGTTGGCTTTAAAATGCCAAGTTTGACTTCAGTCAACATTTTGAGAAAACGACCCCGGAATAGAATTTTGACGATTCCAATAGCTCTATATGGTGATTTTGGACTTAGGAGCGTGTTTGAAATTTTATTTGGAAGTTCGTAGTTAAATTAGGCTTGAAATGGCTAAAAAGAGAATTTAAGTTTGAAAGTTTGATCGGGGAGTTGACTTTTTGATATCAGAGTCGGAATCCAGTTTTAAAAATTTTCATAGCTCCGTTATGTCATTTATGACTTGTGTGCAAAATTTGAGGTCATTCGGACTTAATTTGATAGGTTTCGACATCGAATATAGAAGTTGGAAATTTTAAGTTTCATTAAGCTTGAATTGGAACATAATTCGTAATTTTAGCATCGTTTTATGTGATTTAAGGTTTCATATAAGTTTGTATGATATTTTAGGACTTGTTGGTATATTTGGTTGAGGTCCCGAGGGCCTCGAGTGAGTTTCGGATGGTTAACATATAAAAAATTGGACTTAAACAACTACTGCAATTTTTCCTTTCTGCTGAATATTCTAGGATGTGATCGAGCCCAAGATCGAGGCCTAGGATCGAGACCCAAGATCAAGGCCATGATCGAGGGTCATGATCGAAGACAAAGGCTCGAGGGCCATGATCGAAGTCACGATCGAGGCCGAAGATCGAGGTTATGATCGAGGCCGAGGATCGAGGTCATGATCAAGGTTTGCCTGGGCAGAATTATAAAGGAGGGCATTCGTCTCATTCGCCATTGTTAACAAATTGGAGCTTGAGTAGAGGTGATGTTTAATAGATTTTTAAGAAACAAACATTGGGGTAAGTGATTCTAACTCAGATTTGGTCAATATACACAAATATATTATTATTTTTACCATTTAATTAGTGTTTTAAGATTGAAATTTAGAAAAATTTTAAAAATCTCATAGAAACGAATTTTTGAGATTTCGGTATCGATTCGGAGTCGGATTTGAGTGAAACCGGTATGGTTGGACTCGTAATTGAATGGATTATCGGATTTCGTAACTTTCACCCGATTTCGAGATGTGGGCCCCACTAACAAATTTTTAATTAATTTTAGAATTTTTATTGAAAATGTAGTATTTTCTTATGAAATTGATTATATAATTTTTTGTGACTGTATCGAATTATTTTTGGTTAGATTCGAGTCATTCAGAGTTGGATAATCAAGGAAAGGGTTTACTAGTAGATTAAATTGGAGCAAGACGAGGTAAGTCTCGTGTCTAATCTTGTGAGGGAAAAATTACCCCATAGGTAATTAAAGTAATAATTGTTGCTAATTATGGGGGATACGTACGCACGAGGTGACGAGAGTCCGTGCGCAGCTACTATTAATGCTAAAGTAGGGGTAGTTTAGGACTCAAATCATGAATTACTTGTGTAAATTTTATTCTTTGTTTAATTAAAGGATGAAAATCTCATATACTTGATTTTCTGTTTAAATTAATTAATCGTTAAGAGAAATTGTTCTTCTTCCCGAATTTATCTTATAATAAATATACTCTCTTTCCAGAGGTACATAAGAAAATGTCATCCTTTCTTGTGGAGCGGGCCGAACGCCTCGGCAGGATAGATGCATTTATAGATCACATCGCACGTCCCTCGGCAGTGTACACGATACTCTGGATCGGGCCGTACGACCTCGGCAGAAATCGTGCCTAATAATAATAATTACACGATACTTTGATAGTTTATTAAAGCTTGTGAAGCTAATTGATAAATTAAATTTTTTTTGGAATTTAAAGAATTAATTATCTCTGCTTGTTAAGGAATTATTATTATCCCTGTAAATGAGGCTAATTAATATATTGAGAATTATTGCATTTGAAGGAATTTAATTATTTCTACTGGTTAAATAAATTATTGTTAACTCTGTGAATCATGTTGATTTAGATATTCTAGTTTTATTTCGATTATTATTATTGACCCATAGTAAGTGTTCGGTCATCTCGTTTCTACCACTTTGAGATTAGGCTTGATACTTACTGGGTACACGTTGCTTACGTACTCATACTATACTTGCTGTACTTTTTGTGCAGGACCTAAGGCAAGTATTAGTGGAGGACCTATCATCTTATACCCACGTTATCCAGAGGCGTAGTGGTGAACTGCCTTTCTGAGTCGTTCTGCAGCTACCAGTCTCTCCTTGTATTTTTATTCTGTCTATTTTTATTTCAGAAAATATTTGGAGTTTTGTATAATCTACTAGATGCTCATACACTTGTGACACTAGGTCTTGGCACATACATTAGTAGAATTTGGGAGTTGTATTATTTTTTGGATTTAAATTAATCGGTATCTTTTCTATTTTCTTTAATATTGCCAGTAAAGTTATAAAATTATTTTGAAAATTATTCTGAAAATAATTAATATGTTTAATTTATTAGTTAGCTTGCCTAGTTGTAGTGTTAGGCGTCATCACGACCTTTAGGTGAAATTGAGTTGTGACAGTTTTAGGAAAAGGTAAGAAATAAATTTAAATAGTACTAAAAAAGTAAAAGTAATAAGAGAGAGAAAGTGTTAGAATTAAAAGAATTGAAAAAAATAAGTAAACAAATATAGAAAAAGTAAAAAGTCAAGTGAGATACGTAAGAAAGAGAAAACAATTTGGTATTGGGGAGAAAAAATATCTAGGGAAGATAAAAAAGTTGTACCAAAATTTACTTGTCTTTTATCCGTTGGTTTTATTCGACGGGGCTATAATTTGATATTAATTTTATCCGACTTGATATTTCGGGTTACGTGCAAAACTTTGAGCTAATAATTGTTTTAGCCGGCAATACAAGGTAGTTTTCTCTTTAAAAAAACTCACTGAGGCATACTAGCGAGGCATAAGTATCGTGGGCCGTAAGCCCCAACGTTCTGAGCGTTCATTTTGAGGCATAAACCCCGAGAATATTAATTTGAACTAAAATGGTTTAAGAAATTCTCTCTTTTTTTTATGTATATTTAAATATTCAAAAGTTAACTTATTGTAAATTTTCAAACTAAAAATCTCAAAAATTTAAGGTTTTTTCTAATTGTTTATCCTAATTACATAAACGTTTTTCTTTTTCGTTTACCGAATAACAAATATACTTTAAACCTTTGTCTATCAAAAGACAAACTACAAAGCAAAAAGTTTTGTCGTTCAATTCTTTATTTACTTTCACACTTGCATTTTCCTTCTTTATGATTTATTTTCTTCAATTTCTTTAATTTATTCTTTTAAGTTAGTTTTTAGTTTTAAAATTTCTTTTGATATCGCTCTAGTTTGGATATTATTTTGAATATTTTATTCTGGCTATTTGTATTATATTGAGTATTTGTGATTTATAATTAGCTTTAGGTTTTTAAAAAATAATCTTATATTATTATCATTTTTATTCTTTGAATTATAAGGAATTAGAATATCATTTAAACAACTCTAGTATGGTCCATCATAGTCATGTTATAGGTATAATGCATCTTTATGTCTTTTATTTTTCAAGTAAAAAAATATATTCTTTGTAGGATTTGTACAAATGTTAGCATGTTTATAATAGATACATACATTTTCCTACTAATTTTATATTTCTTTTTTGAATTTTTTATATATTTTATTTATACATAAAATATTAAAATTATACCTCGCGTCTCAAGGCTTACGTCTTGCCTAATATTAATAAAACGTCTCGTCTCACCCTACACCTTTTAAAATACTGCTCGTGATCACTATCACTATCACTCTGTTTTGGCCGCAACCTAAAGGTGTCTACATCTGTTTTAGAACTAACTTACATCACCGAACCTATTTTGGAGAAATTAACTACGGGGATGTGGAAAAATAACATCTTTATTTGCATGTAATCAACGGTAAGAGTAAAAGTAATTTATCATATCCACCACCCCCAACGTCCACTTTATCATTATTTTATGATTATCCGCTTTCTCTATAGTTATTAACAAACAAAAGAATTCCTAGAGTAAAAACCAAGTCTATTTTGACTAGTATCCGATCGATTAGAAATCTGGCCAACTCCATCACATTACTAAAGCATCATTGGTCGTACTTTATACGACAAAGTTATATTTCATATTATTATCATCTATTATTGTCGGGTTGGGAAGCAATGAGGGTCTAATATTAATTCATGTGAATCTAGTACCTTTTACTTAGACGTTATGTATATATTAAGACATTCATTATTATTATAGTATTAATTTAAGGTTACAGTAAGAAACCATAAGTTTTAAATCTCTGTCTCCCCGAGGGATCATCCATACTCTTTTGCTATTGATCAAGGCACTGATGCATCATTTTCAACATTTGAAGAATCACCGGTTCAAGCTAGAAAATATCTTAAATGTGATAAGTTTTTAATATCGAATTTTACATTTCATTGATTTAATAAGGTGGCCTCCTAACTTGATACTTTCTGAACTTTTGGTATTATTAAAGTTTCTCGCCTAGCTGATCTACTTTATGCCGTATCTGGGTGCAACTGGAATATCATTTAGAGGCCAATTATATCTGCAACTAATTGCAGGGATATAATATTTTTCACTGCACTGATATACTTGTGTACACCTATGCTCTGTGCTAAAGGAAGAAATTGTGGCCGATTAAATCACAATAAAATCTATAATGTAATCTTTAAAATCCATATCATTCGATGAATGATCAACGCAACTCGTGTGGAGGTTCTCCTTTCTGGGTTGAAAGGAAGCACTTCCAAAATTAGTTCTCCTCGAACTATATAAGTTAGAAATGTCTTGTTCTTTGTACAGTTATTCAGCATTCAATTGTGGTTTCAAATTGAATCTGGAAGCCTGTTCTTCAATCGGTATGTTGTTGCACAACTAATATTGTGGAAATACTTTCAGAATCTGCTAAAGCAAACATGTCTCCTACTGGCCCTAACTCAGACTCTTCAACCCAATCAGAAAGGCCAAGTAGTAATGGAGATTGTGTGTCATGACGTCTGCCAACAATGATTAGTTCATATTCGTCCTCCATTGATCGCATAACAGCAGCTGTCCCTGTTCCATCCCGTATCATCTTTTCTACATACTTGACCCGATAATTTCCTGCCATACCACTTCTTGCTTCACTTACCATTTCATTATCCATCGTCTTCTGTATTGTGTCATAATCAGTCGTTGCTATTTTACCGCCTTCTTCTTGCTGAAGGAGCAATCGGACTATTGTGAGGCTGATGTTTCGTTTTCCAGCCATGCGTTCTCCCAGAGCGAGTGCTTCCCTATCATCTGGTCCTCCCAAGAAAAGTACAGCAACACGATACGAATACCAAGCATCTAGTATGGGCCTTGAGGTGTTCACAAGTGACCGGTCTACAATTACTGCAACGGAACAAGGTGCTGTCTGCAGGATTTTTTCATTCATAATTTTAATGCCTACCTTGGATACTGTCTTCCTGCTGGAACTAAACCTTTTGTGGAAAGGAATCATTATGAGAGATGCCCTCCTTTCAAGCGCCATGTTGCAGACTTCGTCATGCATCATAACATAAGGAGATATAGCCGTAAAGGGATGCATGGCTACTGTCTCACGGAAGTTCTGCTCAAACACTTTGAAGGCATTGATGATTCTTTTCGAAGCTGAGGCCTCGTTTACGTGCTTCATCATTGGGAGTTTGTGGTTTATGAGAAGCGGATGAGCACGGCCAACAAGCTCTATTAAATGTAGCATGGCAATATCCATGTGGCTTTGGTTTGAGGGGTTAAGTGCTTCCAGCAAGTTTATTGTGGCTGGGACATTTTCTTGATCATGTATACATGCAAGAACCCGAAGTTCAGAGTGGGCCTTCAAATGCTGGACATTCCGATTTTTGTGTGCTGCATATCTTTTGTGTGGATCATACAGGGATTTCAGTATTGGAGTAACGATAGCAGTTGCAATGAACAGGTTTATGCACAAGACAACAAAAGCTTCATCTGCTATTGCCTGTGTTCGGTGAAAACCAATTCACAGGTATATATCAAAATGTGAATTAATGCATGAGCGAGTTAAATATATTTTTGCAACTATATATAGTTTACCTCATTTTGCTTCATCATTTTAAACATGCCTAGCTCCAGAACACCTTGGACGTTGGTTACGAGGCCAATTGAGATTGCATCTCGGAGTGAAACTTGGTTGCAAATTGAAGAGATAAGTGCTCCAAGGAATTTCCCCAAACAAGCAACGAGAATAACTGATTGCAGAAGCAAATAATTCCTGAGTTTCACAGAAAATATATCAGTAACCAACCCAGTTTTGACGAAGTAGATGGGCATAAACAGCCAAGAAACGATGAATTGAAGCTTCTCCACCAGGGCAGAACCTAGGGGAGGTCCAGCTGGTATGGCTAGACCGTAAATTAATGGCCCGTAGAAGATGTGTAGGCCTAGAGCCTTGCTGCAAAATCCAGACAGCAAGACGCCTATAAATATCATACAAATGAAACCTTGCTTTAATGGCTCCCCCGGAGGATTTCTTCGCGTGCCCCATATTATTAGGGGTCTCACACCAAAAAATATAACCATAGTAAAGCCAATACCAGCTGTGATGTTTTGGAGAATGATGAATTTCTCGAGTGAGGGTTGACTTGACAGGCTGGTGATAGTTATGATTAAAAACCCAAACATATTGCTGACAAGGGAACAAGACATTGCCATCCTTCCAAAATCTGAATTGACCATCCTAAGCTCAGTGAGATAGTGAGCGATGACTGGGAAGCCAAGCACCGATGACATGGTTGCTACTACGGGGAGTGAGTCCGACACTAATGGCTCAACATTTATTTCAATGCTGAGCAGAATGAAAGAGGTGGTGATACTTAGTACAATAGAAGCCGCCACAGTTGATACACCAATGATGAACGCCTTCTTCTCAACTCTCTTCAGGATCCAAGGATCTATTTGTACTCCAATCAAGAAGAAGTAGAACATATAGCCAAATACAGCAACCGCATCGATGAGTACCAGACTTCTGTAAGGATAAAAAAGCTCTATGAATCCACCAATCCGTCCAACAAACGACGGACCTAGTGCTATACCACCCTGCAGCGAAAGCAAACATCTTACAATGTGCTGTAATTGGGATCCTAGTGCTTAGATATTTAAGCCTAGGATATGCATGCATGTGATTTCATTCAGGCTAATTTACAAGATGATAATTAAATACTATCAAAATGGCTGGACTTAGAATATTTTTGCACGAAATTTGAGCTAATCAATCTGATTCTACCTCCCATAGTTTGCTGGGAGTTATGGAGATCAAAATATGCTGGCAAATAGTGGCGGAAGCAAGATTTTACCAAAGGGATTCAAAAAAAATAATAATAATAAACATGCAAAGAAGCTAAGGGGATTCAACATCTTATATATATCCATGAAAAAAAAATTAATTTTCGGCGAAGGGGGTTCGGCTCCTACTAAAGTAAAGGAAGGGAAGAATTGGTCTGAACCTCTTTCTTCTCTTCTTATGATTGTTCTGTGATGGGTTTTATCCTTCTAGGATTAGGTTTCATTAACCCTTCCGCTTGTAGACAGACAGAAAGCAAAAAGAGAGCCCGAGGTGCTGACCCGCAGCGAGGCAGGCCCGTCTATCCCGATCGGGTGAACCCCCTTCTCCCTACCTAGTTTCGCCCCTGCAGGCAAATATAGAACTGAGAGAAACCATATGCTATCACGCCTGTATCAATCTCTGATTATTTTCACTATCACAGATTTCAAGGGCACTTCATCACATCAAATGGGAAACCATACTTCGGATCCTAGATATGCCCAATCAATACACAAGTTTATCATGATCAAATGGTTTAAATCACCATGCCTGGTGGTTAAATTAAAAACTGATGGAAGCTGCAAAGAAGGGGGACTATAGAGCAGGCACTAGCAATTGGGCTGAAGCAACAACAACAACAACAACAACCCAGTATAATCCCACTAGTGGGGTCTGGGGAGGGTAGTTTGTACGCAGACCTTACCCCTACCCTGGGGTAGAGAGGCTGTTTCCGATAGACCCTCGGCTCCCTCCCTCCAAGAACTCCCCACCTTGCTCTTGGGGTGACTCGAACTCACAACCTCTTGGTTGGAAGTGGAGGGTGCTCACCACTAGAGCAACCCACTCTTGTCAAGAAAAGGGTATTTTGCTGGGATCAAGAAAATGGCTAGAAATGGATATGTAAAGATCATTGCTGAAACTGATTCTATGGTACTCACCTAAGTTGCTCGGACTCTTCACTTTCAGTGCCGCACCAGTGTCGACACGACTTGGATGTGGGTATGGGTGTGGGATCCGTGTCGGATCTTGTCAACAGATTTTGGGTACTTTGACCAAAATCAACGGAGAAATTTGGAACAGATACAATGATTTTTGAAAACAAATCAAAAGTTAGGGTGATATGGAAGAAAATGGAATACCTTGTATATATAAATTTCTACGTCAGTCCTTTTCCTTTTATCTCCTAAAATTCTACTCTTGTTCAATATTTTCTCCTTCTCAGAATACCTTGTAAGTTTTACACATAATGTCTCATAATTTAGATATATAACTCTATTTTTAAATAATTGAATTATTTTTAGCCGAATCCCCGCACCCGTATCCGTACCTGGATCCGAACCCCCGAATCTTTAAATTTAGATCATGAAGGATCTGACCTCTAGATCCGCACCCGTATCGGACACCCGCACCCGAGTCCGAGCAACTTAGGTACTCACTACATGTGTTTTGCAACAAGGAGATCCATCATGGAGGATGATGAGTACACTGGAAGCTATCAGACAAATTAATTAATAGAAGAGCGCAAGGGAAAGTTGTCAAGCAATATTGCTATAGAGAGGCTAATGAAGTGTTAGATAAACTAGCTTCTCTCAGCCATGCTTATTGCCAGCCCACTGACTTTACCAACTTCGGGCAACTATCTGGCAAGTTGAAGGCATTCACCAACTAGTCAAATGGCAAATGGCACCACTCAAAGTTTGAAAATTCATAAGAATAAGAATTATGTTTTGACAATGGTTGAGCCTAGGGGCGAAGCTATGTGCGGCCAAGGGTGGTCAACTCTTCGTCCAAAACTTATACTCCGTCCGTTCCAATTTATTTGAACCTATTTCCTTTTTGGTCTGTTCCAAAAAGAATGACCCCTTTCTAAATTTGGAAACATTTTAGGTTAAACTTCCAATTATACCCTTAACGAGAAGCTTTTATAAACACACAAATACCTTGGACCTTTTTGACTTGTTTAGGACGACAAATTCTAAAAGTCTTTTATTTTTTCTTAAACTCTGTGCCCAATCAAACATGTTCACACAAATTAGAACGGAGGGAGTACTATGTACAGAATAAAATATTATTTGTTATTGATACCCTAGCATAACCCACTAATCTCTTATTGAAGACTCTATTTGAATTTTCTGACTTCGCCACGGCTTTGAACCATCAAATTTTATAGCAGTAATTTTGGGGTGATAGAGCCTAACAACTATACTACAGAGCACTTGCACATGTACTTAGCTTATTTTGTACACAGAGTTTGGGATGCCAAACTATCATAGAATATGAAAAGGTCAAATAATAGAAACTTACAAATATTTGGATGACATTGGTAGGTTGGCCGAGGGGTTTGAGGAGGGTAGAAGTCAAAAGAACGAAAAGGGAGGCCAGGGAAAGCTGAGCCAGAAGGAGAGGAACTGAGTAATCTAATGGGTTTGCATGGTGGAAAAAGATTGACCCTTTGGATTGAATCTTGCCGATTGACATGCAAATGGAGGAATGATTTTCTCCACCAGCTTTAAATATTTCAGCATACGTCGCTATGTCATCCGGTTCCATTACGTGCGAACCCATTTCAAACCTCAGATCCCTTTATTTCCTCAAATCTTTGTCTTCTTTACGCTGGCCTCCCTTTCTGCATCATCCTCTCCTGCATATGGAGAGGAACAAGAAATGTCGATGACCAAGAATAGCAAGTCTTTGACAGTTTAAAGCTATGGTCAAAATTCAATATGGCTCCTATTTTTTCGCCAAATTAAGGACTTATAAAAAGAATAAACAAATAAAGGGTACAAAGAAAAATGTTTTTCTTGGGAGATAAGTGGTCTTTTTTACTTTATTCCTTTGTTTGGTTAGGTAATAGAAGATATTTTTGAAAATATATAATTAAGATAAATACTAAATGAGACGATATGAGTAAGGGGCGGAGGGTAGTAGGTCCAAGTCCAGGGGTCGGAGTGACGGTAGAGATGTTAAGAGGATGGGTGGCGGGGATGGGGGTAGGGGTGAGTGGGGCGAAGCGGGAGGTGGAGGTGTAGAATAGGATGGGGTAGGTTGAGAAAATATTTTTCCTACTTTTGATTTAAATTGGATGAAAATTAGTCCACGAAAAAACTATTTAAGCCAACTGGAGAAAATTTTAAAATATTTTCACCGAACACACCCAAAATGTATGCGTAAACTAAAGTAAATTTATTTAGATGGATCTAGTATCCAAACTTTCCATTGATCATAATACAATACAAGTATTAGTAACAAAAAAAAAACAAGTGGGGTTAATGTTTGGATTTGGAAATATGAATGCAAATCAATCAATTGGAGCGACTGGGATGTTAGTGCATGTGGAGGAAAGACGAGCTTTGATAAAAAGACAGAGCAGATCATTTTACATCTGGCACACAGTACTCACCCAACTCAACCCTAGCCTAGTTTGCTTACACTGCTACTATCTCATAGCTGCTAGTTTCTTCATCCATGGCGGATTGTAATTCCGTCCTCATAGCTGCAGTTTTAGCTCTATTATTGACGATCGCCAGCTCCGAGGGACCATTCATTGTGGCACACAAGAAGGCCACTCTTACTCGCCTCAAATCCGGTGCCGAACGACTCTCTATCTCCATTGATATCTATAATCAAGGATCTGCGTACGTTTTCATCTCTTTTCCCCCAGATCCCACTTGTTTCTCTTCTGGTTACTACTTTTATTGCCTGGTATCTCGCGGTACTTTGCTTTGTAATGTAATATGCAGTTATTATGCTTCTTTGTTTTTCATCTTGTTACCGTGAAGGATATATTGGTGTAGTCGGGATTTCAAGCTTATCAATATTTTAAGTTACTGCATTGTAAATTAATAATTTGTACATATTCAATGATTTCTTAAAGACAAATATATAGTTTGAACAAAAATTACTGGACCGAACCTGTTCCCGACAGTCTAGCTCCGCACCTGTTAGTTCGCGTGTAGTTGCAGTAATTAGCATTAATTGCTTTTAATCCGTCTGTTGCTATTATTACTACTTATTAATCGCGTGAGTGTTACTACATGGCAGCATTCTTAATACTTCTTTTTGGTCTCGTTTAATACTTCATCTAATCCATCTGTTCAGATTGGTGGCTAATGTGATTAATTGAATATTTCTTTCCTTTTGTACTTTTTCCTTTTTACTCCCTTTCCTGACATTATATTACAATTTTAAATGGTCCTGTTACTTGCGTATGCCTTCATTTGTTGGATCAAGTATAATTGATTGTAAAAGATCTCAGCCCTATCAATACCATGCTTTCTATCATTTTCTTTTTTTCCCTCTTATTTCTAATAGACTTGATTTTTCTTGCTCCCTAATCATCGCCGTTTTCCTTCTTTTGATCAGCCAAATGTCATTAGTTGAGGTCTCTGTCCTTTCCTGTGAGTGTACGCCCCAAATTAGGCGGAGCATGATTGGCACCTGATGCCGTGAACTCTTTAAACATAATCATGATGTACGTGCATATGAACTCTTTAAACAAACTTAAATTTTTAACACAACATTTTGTTCGCTTGTCCATCATATATCAAAATCATAACTTCACCGTAAACTAATAATCATAGTGCGAAAATCATAACTCAATACATATGCATGTGAAGTAAAATGAGAATTCTCAAGTACATAGCTAAACCTCCCGCAATGTGTCAATAGAACCTTCGAAGAACGTACATGAAAATAGTGGCATGAGGCAAGTCCCCGGATCATCCAAAAACAATGTCTAAAATATTTTCGAATAGTATTCCTCAGCCTAATCACTATAGCCAAATTGACATAACAGAGGAGGATGAGGGAAAATGACTGCAGAGGAAAGGCGTTTTTTTGCCGTTTGTAAGAGGTAGATGAGGTAAAGAGAAGTTGAGGGATCCAAGTCAGCTGTTTAAGCCCCTTGAGTAGTTGCAAGCATAAGATCTTTTATTAGTGAAAACATTGTTAATTCTCTGAAAATTAACCACTAATGATATTTGGTCAATTAAATCTTTCCTACCTTGTTAACATTTCTTATCTCAAACTTGTGTGCGCATGCTTTTACCTGCCTTAAATTTAATACTGCTTTAGCAAGGGACTGGCAGTCTATTTTCTGAATCTTCCCTTTCTTGTGTCTATCCACCATTAGATCTCGGAGATTTGGTGATGCTATTTCTATGAAATGGATTCTTTGTGTTCTTTCTTTATTGTTTTTGTAAAAAACAATGTGTTGCTGATCTTTTGATACGAATAAGCTCTTATTTGTTCAGGACGGCATATGATCTAAACCTTAATGATGATAGCTGGTCTCAAAATGTGTTTGACATTGTCGCTGTCATGGGAAAGGCTGGATGCGTGAGTTCTCATATTATTTGTGGTATCTGACAATTAAGTATCTTTAAATTTATCTCTTTATCATACTTGTTTATCTGATGTCAGGGGAACTGTTCTCTCGCATTCCTTTGAGTTGGAGGCTAAGACAAAAACAGTGTTTTATGGTGCACGAGCAGTTATAACATTCCGCATCCCCACAAAGGCTGCTCTGCAGGTTTGACATTCTCGTCAGTTTCTTGACATGCTTTTACCTGTTTGGTTGATATGGAATATGGATGGTGTTGGATCTTAAATGTTTTTGTTCTAGGAGGCATACTCAACTCCAATCCTTCCTCTTGACATACTAGCTGATAGACCTCCTGAGAAAAAGTTTGATTGGGTAAGATTAAGTACTAGTTGCAGCTGCACACGGCCATCTAAATATGGTTTAACTGGTCGTTGTTTCTTATAATGACTTCCTTTAATTTTATTTTATTTTTCTTGCATGGATATCTTACACTGCTGGCAAAAATTCACAGGCTAAGGTATGATTTCTGCTTGTATTATTATTGGTTTTGAGAATGATTACAATCATGTAAAACTAGAAATCGATTTGGGCAAGAAAGAAAGAAGATGAAGAAGACGTGAGGAAGGGGGGAGAAGAAATACTTATCTGGAAAGAAAGTTTTTTTTCTTTTTTGGGCATCAAAGACCTTTCCTTTTTTTGTTGCATTTCATATTTTAGGTGTTCAATAGGTCGAACCCTAAGATAAGAAAAAAATTAGTGCCAAGGTTAAGGGGACGCCGATGTATTTGGCTGCAAATGTTAAAAAGTAAACTACATGGTGTAGAAAATTTGAGGACAGTGTGAAACATGGAGTATAGTCTCATTTGATATCCCCTAGCCCTCCCCAAAGTTGGACGTGTTTTATGACATCTTGAATTGATGTATCTTACATCTCTCACGTGATTCCCTTCTTTAAAAGTAATGTGGGGTTTCTCTTGAACTTATGATGGCTTCGGTGGGAAGTTTTAAGAATTAGGTCCTAACTTTCATCTGTCTTTGTTTTTTTGCAGAGTTTGTTGGTAAAATATGGATCTTTGATTTCTGTGGTCTCAATTGTGGTTCTGTTCGTATACCTGGTTGCAACCCCATCAAAATCCAGTGTCGCAAAGGGAACCAAAAAGAAACGGCGAATGTTGGTTCCACAACTTGGTCTTTATTCAAGCAAGGATGCATATCAAGTTGGACACCTTCAGTTTTAGTTCTTTTGCGTCGTAGGTATCACAGGTTACCAGTTTAGATTTACACTACAACGTCTGAGGAATTGATCAGTAAACTGAATTGTTTTTCTCCGCAGATTTCTAGGTTACAGATTCAACATAGTTTTAGTCCTTGAACAATAGATCAGTCGCCTGTTTCTTGAGCAGCAACGATTCATTTTCTTATGGTTCCTTCCAGTGCTTTTTCTTCTTTTTTAATGAGGTTGAGGTGCAAAGAGTTTTGCTTGCCCAAATGGTGGGTTCTTTAAAAATCATTATCTGAGAGAGCAGATTAGGTTTGAGTAAGACTTTAATCTTTCTCTGACTTGCAAGGTAATCGCAGGAGATGCGAGCTTATTCATATGTTTATTGCATATGATTCCTCTAATTAAAGATCTAATGTAGTTGTGTTTCAAAACCTTTCTTTAATTAAAACTTTAGTTATAAATTTATAAATAAATTTAATGAGGAATAACTTTAGAAAAGTTTGAGACTTTTATCCCTCAGAATCTCATTTATATACTAATTCATATCCTAGTCTTATCAAGTTAAAAGAGTAGTCAATCTGAAAATGATTATAAATCATATAGTTGGGCAGAGAGAATTTAGAGTAGAAAGTTAAATATAACACGCATAAATCTATCCACATTTTCCTGGCTATGGAGTAAATGAAGCCGGAAATACGCAAAGAGATCCATACAGCAAGATAACGAAATGCCCTTTAAATTTGTGGATCACCAGATTCAGAAAAGTGAATGGTCTCCATTCCAATAAGTTGATAGTTGAACTAAGAATACATAACAGTTCATTTGAACAAATTAAAGTTACAAGAGGCAGAGGGAAGCAGATGCACATGTCCTCTACAACGTCCGGACGAAATCTGGTGCATCCTTCCTGGGACCAACCAATGTTCGATACAAGTACATCTTCTCTACCTTTTGCCTATCATCAGAGCAAGTGTCTGTCTGGTCGCTCTCACTGATGATCTCCACATTGAGCCTCGGCATCTTCTGAGCAACAGCCTTGCATGCTCCAAGGGTCACTTGGCAGGACGACATCCAAAGGGATCGCATTGTCTCATACTTCCCCACGTCCGCCAGAAGTGCCACATTACCAAAAGGGCTATCCCTGATCTCAAGCTTTTTCATTTTCTTGCACCCGTTCAACACATATAGCATCCCCTTGTCACTATCTCCAGCAAAGGCTATGGAGAGCATCTCAAGCTGCTCAGCATACATTCCTATGTAAAGGAAAACCTGATCAGTTAGAAGACCAGAGACTGACAGCCGCTTGAGGCCTTTGCACGACTGTACAATTGCCCCAAAACCTTCGTCTAGTGGCTGCATGGTAACTGCGTCTGGCACAGTTGGGTTAAGAGTGCACAATCTAAAACGAATAAAGTTTGGGCAATTTTTGGCAACGGTTATAAGTGCAGCATTAGTCATCTGCTGGCAGAAATACAATAATGAGTTGAGTTTTGGACAACCGGCTGATATTGCAACTAAGCCCTCTTCAGTTACAGCAGCATGGCCAAATCCATGAAGGTCAGATGGGAAGACCCTTAATTCCTGCAATTCTTTACAAGTAGAAGCCACAACACCTAGCCCTTTATCTCCAATAGTATCCAAAATCTGTAAAATCAATATTTACCGTGTCAAACATTTGTAGGAAAATAGAGCAACAAGGACATAATTAAAAGGGGGGCAAGAATATCAACCCATAGGCGCTCTAGTTTTCCACAGAAACGAATCAGCTTTATAAGTTCAGCACTGTAGATTCCAGGTGCGTAGCTCAAGTTCAGGGACGACAAATTCAGGCAAATTGGATAAATAGCAGGCAGGCAGCGAGGAGCAACCTCCAAGAACCCCGACAAGCTCCTAATAGAAGTACACCTCTGCAGAGCATTCTTTAGTTTGTTGTAAGTCTCAGAAACTGGATCACTGACAAAAGTCCCTGTCCCCAAGTCCACTAAGTGAGGAGCTTTAACTAAAATCCTTTGAAGAGCATCAAGAGGCACAGTATGATTTAATCTCAGACTTCTTAGCTTTGGACATCTAGCCACTAGCCTCTCAAGAGCTGCCAAGTTAACTTCTCCTTTGAGGCAAGCGAAATTCAAAGAGACAAGAGTAGTGCAGCTCTCTGAAAAACAACTAAGCCACTGTCCTCTACGATCTTCGACTTCATTTTCCTGCAAATCCAACTCCCTTAAAAACCTGCAAATGAGAACCAATTAACAAGAAACCAAATGATCAAAGTGAAGATACCCTTGCCAAAATTGTCAAGAATCAGACGACCAATTTCAATTAATCATCTGCCCTGTGTATCATTCAAATGCATCACAATTTTGCCTTTACACAAGTTCAAACCATCCTTGCAGCTCCTCACAGACGTTCTTCATCGAGACATCATGGGTATGAAAATTTGTAGAGAACCAAGGTGCAGCGAAGAAAGGTGTTTACATATCTTACTTCATACGCAGAGTGAGCTATAAAGAAGCTTGCAGCTTTAAGAGACAGTTGATTGCGAATAAACATGACATTTCAATATGAACTACCATGAGCCACCAAAAAGAGAAAGACTTATTCTATTAGAACTTATTAAAGTAGTCCGAAGAACAGAACTTGCGTAAACTGTAGACTGAGTTTAATAGCCAAAACTAATCAAGCATGCAGAACTAAACTGACATCGCAAAACAGAGAAATATCCCAACAGCACAATTTGGAATATTGCTTGGTTAAGAACGAATACTCAGAGAAGCCACAAGGATGAAGAACTGCAGCAATATAGGAAAGGACTACTGCTACATTAATGCAATTCACGAAAAGCAAACACACATAACGAATGCACCAACAATAAGACAAGTAAGAAATAATAATGCATATATATTCTATTAGGCTGAAAGATTTGCTGCAGTAAAGGAATATATACCTGCAATTGGAAGCAATAGCAGCAAGACCATCAGTGGAGAAACCTTCACAGCTAACCAAAATCAAAGACTTGAAATTAGGAAAGGATCGCGAGAGTAGCTCAAGGCTCTCATCCGAAACCACCATCCTCTTCAAACGAAGCTCCTCCAAGTTCACACCACTCGCGGCCATCGCCTCAATCCAAGGGTCAACATAACCTCCCCAATCATGAGGGACCAAATTGAAATCCGCAAAATGGGGCTTCCCTTTCAAGGTAAGCGACCTAAGCCTCGGAAACCTAGCAATCACTCTCTTGGGGCTTACCGCGTAACAATTCCCTACAAAAACCTTCTCTCTACTGAACCTGTCAACTCTATACCAGGAATTACAGACCAAAGAGACCGCATTTCGGTCCCTGTGGGAAGTCAAGAAATTGAAGACATGCTCCAACACTTCCTCAGGGAAGTAATTCATCATACATTGACACAAACACATTATTTGATGGTACCACTACCCTTCCAACATACTTATTAAGTAGAACAACTTCACATTTTTGAACAAAAACTAGATCTAACAACACAGAGAGAGTAGATCTAAAGACTTGACCTTTATGGTACTACAAGTAGAACATTTGGATAGATCTGAAAGAGAAAAAAAAATGAAATTCAAGAAATACGATATTAATTAATCAGATAAGGAATATAGTCATCATCACCATCATATATAAAATAATAATAATATTAAGAAGCGATGATTAGAGAACAACTTTATGAAAATGAGCAGATCTGAAGTGAAGAAGCTATTCCGACAGAGAGACAGAGCTCCCTCCGTGGGCAGTAAATCTCTTATTATTATTATTATTATCACTCACTCATCAGAGAAGAAACTGTTCTTCTCTCTCTCTCCCCCCATCTCAATATGATGATAAGATATCTAAGCAAAGTGCTTCACATCATCACCACTCATCAGTCTTCAGGAAAAAAAGGAAGAAAGAGAGAGAAGTGTCTCTCCTCATCTCTACTGACTAACCAAAGTAGTAAGCTCAATCTTGACTCTGGTTGAGTTAAAAGGAATGATCGGACGGTAGATATATGTCCTTGAGAGCAGAGTAACATGCATGTGTCTTTATCTCAAAAGCAATGCCAGTTTCACAAAATTGGCCATTCCTTTCACCATCTATTTACACGAAATGCCATTTTGTTGATAAGCTTCTCTAACCACAACACGTTCTTGGTAATGGACTTATAGCCTGGTTGGTGCTGAATTTTTTTATTTTTGTTTTGCCAAATGTATTTTTTTTTTTAAAATAAAAATTGAGGTGTTTGACAAAAATTTTTAAAATCAAAAAATATTTTTGAGTAGAAATAATTTTTAAGAAGCAAAAAAACTAGTTTCTCTCCAGAAATGCATATTTGAAAAATAATTTTGAGAGAAATATATATAGAAATACTTTTTAAAAGCTTGACCAAACACTAATTGTTTCTCGAAATTATTTTTCAAATTAAGTAGTCAAACACAAACTGCTTCTCACCCAAAGCATTTTTTTGAAAAGCACTTCTCAAAAAAAAAGCTGATTTTAGAATCTTAGCCAAATAGGCTACTAGAGATTAAAAAGAAAAGAAAACAGGGGAATGTGTATGGTCAACCAAAGATTAAGTGGGAGCATTGACTAAGGATAGAGCGCAGGAGCAAAGGAGAAGTTGTTAGCGGTGGGGGCATGAAGGAGTAGTGGGGACGCAGGTAGTATGTGGATCATGACTGTGAATTGCATTAGGGAAGCAACTTGAAAGGTGTTATAGGTCTCGAAGGGCTACTTAGGTGGCCACAAAGGGTCTGCTGGTAGAATAAAGAGGTCCAAGATAAAGTAAAATCCAAGAAAGCAACGTATTAAAGCTAGTGGCGAGCAAAGACGGGGAGGAGAAAAAGACGAGTAGGGACTGGTATAAGAAGGCTAGGAAGAAGACGAAATTAGTGGTTATGGTGGCTAAGACTGCAATATTTGGATGTTTATATAAAGAACTTGAGTCCAAAGGGACAAAAAGTTGTACATGCTAGCCAAGATGAGAGAAAGGAAAACCTTTGACCTGTACCAAATAAAGTGTATCAAAGACGAGAAAGGAAAAGTATTGGTAGAAGAAGCATATATTAGACGAAGATGGGCGACATACTTCTATGGACTCTTAAACAAAGAAGGGGACATGAACATTATACTAGATGATTTAGAGCACTCCGAGAGTAATTGAGAATTTGGGTATTGCATGCATATGAAGATTGAGAGGGTTATGCATTAGATGAGCAAGGATAGAGCGATTAGGCCAAATAAAATCCAAGCTCGAGGATGTTGGAGTGGCTTACTAGATTGTTTAATATCATTTTTAAGACGATGAGGAGGCCCAAAACATAGAAGTGAAGCATGATGATCCGTTATACAAGAACAAGGGCGATATCAAAAATTATAACAACTATAGGGATATCAAGATACTAAGCCACGTTATGAAAGTTTGGGAGAGAATGGTAGAAGTAAGGGTGAGGATGAGTGCGTCTATTTTTGAGAACCAGTTTAGATTCATGTCGGGGCGTTCGGCTATAGAAGTTATCCACCTTGTAGGATATTGGTGGGACAATATACGGAGAGAAAAAGAAACTTGCATATGGTGTTAATTGACCTAGAGAAAGCATACGATAAAGTCCAATTGGGAGGTTCTATGGAGATGTTTGAAGACTAGAGGCATGCTTGTAGCATACATTTGGGTAATTTAGGATATGTATGATGGTGCTAAGACCCGGGTAAAGACAACAAGAAGAGACTCAAAATACTTTCCGGTCGTGATTGAGCTGCACTAGGGAATGCTTAGCCCATCTCTATTTTCCATGACAATGAATGTACTGATGCGTCACATTCAAGGAGAGGTACCATGGTGCATGTTATTTGTAGATGACATAGTACATATTGACGAGATTCGAGGCGATGTTAATGCGAGGATGGAGGTTTAGAGACAAACCCCGGATCCAAAATGTCACGATCCAAAATCCATTAAAGGTCGTGATAGCGCCTAACACTGCTGTCATGCAAGCCAATAATAAATGATTGCCTTAATTGCTCATTTTAGAAATTGAAATCATAGTTTTATTTAATTACATAGTACAAAATGGGATTTACAAGTGAATAAGAATAACTTCGCAACTACATTATTGAATGACCCGTAAGCACCCCTAAAACCTGGTGTCACAAATGCATGAGCATCAATTAGGGAGTAAAATAAAATACAGCATCTGTCCGAAATATAAATTGGACAGGAAAACATAAATAATTTTGAGGGAGACTCTGCTGGCTGCGGAGCGTAACATAAAATGCAGCTCGCGGCAAATTCCCGCATCATCCGCGCCTAAAGGACCACCGGACATAAATGTACCTGCACAAAAATATGCAGCAAGTGTAGTATGAGTACGTAAATCAACGTGTGCCCAGTAAGTATCTTGCCTAACCCCCGAGGAGTGGTGACGAGGGGTCGACATCGACACTCACTAGTGGTCCAATAATATCAGGTACAGTAAGGAGGTGAACAAATATGAGGCAGAGTAATTAAATAAAATAAACAAGTGTAAATATGTAGTATAATTCTCCTCTTTACAATAAACTTAAGCTCTCAATTAGCAAAAATATATGTGGTGGGG